>JAYMTA010002825.1:0-15604 GCA_036897625.1 Pelargonium cotyledonis | reverse complement strand
GGTGTTGACTTTGCAGAGAACCCAATCCCAAGTGTGCTACTTCAACCCACAGGCACAGCTTCTGGAAATCCATCTCACAACTCTTCAAATCTGTATGTGAAGTTATCATAAACTTTCTTATTTGAAAGAAAATATTTTTATTTATTTATTTTGTTTTATATTAATATTCATTTTTTTTTCTTTTTTTTTTCAATTTTATTTTCTTAGTATACGTACTTTTGCATAAGACCTAGCAATTTGGACTCGAACTCGTATGTATCTGACACCCGACTTTTATCCAACTAGACCGAGTTTTTGAGTTGGGTCAGATTAACCCCGCAAAATTCAAGAATTTCATGTCTAAAACTCCAAAACATGAACCGATCATAACCTGACCAACAAAAAACTACTTTAGAGTCAAGTTAAAATTAGGGTATAACAATTTGAACCCGACTATAAATTTGTCAGCTCTACTAAAAACTGATTTTGATGGATTTGTTTGTTTTCCAACTGACCCTCAAGCATTCCAAATCATACATTTTAGCTTGCCAAATGATGTTTCAAAATGACCACTTTAGTGTCTATTTTGATTTAAATTTGTCTCTAATTTGATTCATGCTTCAATTTAGCTCTCTTGGTATCAAAATTGTTCTAAAATTGTCATCTTAGTAATCATTTTTTTTTTCAAATTTGCATCCAATTTGATTTTAATTTTAATTTAGTACTATCAAGATTATTCAAATTTGGCAATCTTAGTAGTCATTTTGTTTCAAATTGGTTCATTCCATAACTTAGCCGACATATTATGACTACGTGAAAAAATACATATGTTTATAAAATTTAACAATTTGAAAATCTAACGTCATAGTATCGTGACGATTACGACAACAAGGAGTGGAGGTGATAATTCTAATTTGAATTGATAAAAAAGTAATATGAATGTGATCTTAAAGGGTTTTAGATAAGATCGTATAAAATTCAGATTTTAAGCGCAAAATGAGTAAATTTACCTTATATATTTTTGCAAGAAAAATTTGTCGTTTTCCATCACGTGTGGCACACAAAATATTTTTCGGTGCCTCGTTGCTTACGCAATCGTCACAACACTGTAGCGTTAAAGTTTCAAATTGTTTCATTTAATAAGAAAATAATAAATATTTTCACACCATCATATTTGACGGCTCAGTTACGGGATTATCAAATAAAGACAAAACAAATACTAAGATAACTAAACTGGAACAACCTTATACTAGTAGCACTAAATTTATAAATACATAAAAATAAAATAAAAAAGACCAATTTAGAACAAAATGGGTACTAAAAGAACAATTTTGGAACATTTTCTGTTAACTATCTATATTTGAAATGAGAAAAAATAATCTTACCCGTGACTTATAGTTGACCATTTTTTTTTATCAGTTGAGCTACGTGACATCGGTAGTGTTTTTCTGTAAATCCAAATAAATCACCTTATATCGTCTGCTAAAAGACTCAAACACGAGATTTCAAAACGAATCCGAAGCGGTTAAACCACTTGGCCCAACCTTCCTGGGTTAGTCGGCCATTTTACTATTTTAGACTTAACTGCTTAACAACACTAGCTTTTCTGGTTCAAGCCCAATCCAATTCACGCCAAGCTAGGCCAAAATAATAAACCAATACTCCGACGTCGTTTCGCTAGGGCAGCCATTAAAACACTAGAAAATAACCAATTCATCACAGCGCGCCGGAGTTGAAGCCGCGCATCACAATCGGCGATTGTCTACTAGATTCCGGAGCCGCCAACTAGCCGGAATCGGTAACTTGCTATCTCTTTTTATGATCATAGCTTCACTATTACTCTACTTTTTCTTTTTAAATGTAATTTTGGTTGATTTTTTTGCTATCTATGGAACATTCAATTTACTCTATGTATTATTTGGACAATAACAAACCCACTGAATTTTGGTTGTTCTTCTTTTGTTGCTGGAATGAGTTTTTATTTGAATAATCAATTCCTCAGGTTCCATAAACTTGATAAAAATGAGAATTTGTGACTGCCAAGTTCCTATTTACTTAGTTGAGCTGGTTAATGATCAAATGGCTTACTGTTGTAATTGGTTTTTCTTGATGGGTCTGTTGTAATTTTGTACCATTTTCCATTTCCTTCATCCAAGTTAGTGTTGGAGCTGCTCACTTGAAGTTGTGAAGTTTATTATTTCACTTGGTTTGTAGTGTATGAAGTGAGTTGCAATTTGATGCTTAGCAGTGTTTGGTCTGTTGAGCTTCAATTCAAGGTAGCACTAGAACCGTATAAATGTTTGTACAAGTCCTAATCTAAGCTGGAATTCTATTTAAGTATTGAAATTCGAGTGTTCGTGCTATATGTTTGTCACCTTGCCTTTGATATCTATTTAGGCTCGTGTGTTTTTTTGGGTGGTGAATACAATCGATCTTAGTGACATTACATTGTGCAAATATTTATCTTACAGATTGAAGAGATGCCCAGAAAGCCGGTAAGGCGGCGCCATCCACCTAGAGCTCAGCCTTTGACTTACTCCCCATTTGCTCGAACAGTTGCTGCGGTTGCTTCGGCGTACCAGGCTAAGCATAAAAAGATTGAGTCCAAGCTCCTCATGGATTCTCTCCCCAGCTCTTCAGGTAGTGTTAATTTTTGCTTTTCCTTTCAAAGAAATACCTCCTCACGGCTGTGCTTTAGACAATTAAACTTTAAGTCTCTTGGTTTATTTTGTTTGGAAATATCATACTTACATTACTTGGTTCCTGGCTATTAGTTGTTTTCTTCTTCAATTCCTTAGATAGCTCCAGACTAAATTCTGTACTTGTAGATAATGGTTCTGCTAAGCATCCTCTAGACGAGAAGGATGATCAGTATGAATCTTCTGATGAAGAAGAGTTTGAAGTAAGTATACACGAGAACTTTAAAGGCTTCGTGACAAAAGATTGTAGTTATTGTTTGATTCTTATATTTATTGATGCACTGTACCACTGAAGGGAGTTGTACAAGCAGATTTTGCATTCTTTGATCCAAAACCCGACGACTTCCATGGAGTCAAGACCTTGCTACAGACTCACCTTGATGATGAGAAATGGGATCTGAGTGGTTTTGTGGACTTAATACTGCCACAGACCACTGTAGGAACAGTTGTTAAGATAGAAGACAGTGAAGATGATGGACTTTTCGCTGTTGTTACAGCTCTTAACTTGGGAAGATATAGGGCAAGTAACTCTATAATTTTAACTTCCTACAATTTGTTCTGCCACATTTTTTGTTCCCTTATTTTTATATTGTACAGTTCCACTTATTTGAGCAGCTACATTTTCTGTTTGCGAATATGGTATTGTGTCATTTGTGAGTTGAGCTGATTTCTCGTCTCTAAGATCCGATTTACACTCGCTCATAACTGTGAATTTGGTTATTACCAGGATAATACTTGCATTACAGAGGTCAAGGAGTTTCTCCTAAAAGTATGCAAAGACAAAGATGTGGTAGATGATTTGAGATCTCTTTTGAGAGAAAAAGAACATGATGTGGGTCTTTTGGTCTCTCAGCGTGTGGTGAACCTTCCTCCCCAGCTTTTGCCACCCCTTTACGATGCTCTCTTCGATGAAGTCTCTTGGGCCACAGAAGATGAGGTCAGATGATAAATTGATAATATTGGGTGGGAAGGGGTGCATGGGTCAACTTGACATTTTTTGCTCTCTTTTCCTCCTGAATTTTTTTTTTTTTTTTCTGAAAAGGTTGGCCTTGTGCGCAAGGGCTCTCACCATTGTGGGGTCTGAGGAGGGTATCTATATATGGAGATTTACCCGTTTTTGCTTGTAGGCAATTTCCCTTACTCGGACCCGTGACCTCAAGGTCACAACTCACAAGGAAGCAACCTTAACCATTGCACCAAAGCTAACCCTCAAAAATGATATTTTCTAGTTGTACTTATAATTTATTGTTTCACTTTCTGAAGCCAACAGAGGAGCTCCGGAAATCCTTCCGCTTTAAGTATTACCTACTAGTCAGTAAAATTTACAAGGTATGCTTTTGTGGCTTTTCTGTGCCATATGGTATTTTACTGTTTTGTTTTTGTTTTTGGGTTTTCAAGGAGAACTTATGCTATTCCCTTACCTATTAATTTTGCTTCGCGGACGTAAAACTTCAGCTCAAGAATGCAGGCCAGAAGAAAAGGCCAGGTAAAGACGACGAAGAAGCAATAATATACATCAAACCAGAAGATGAAATTTTTCACAAGGTATATATTTTGACATCCCAAATTTGCAATCTTATATAGCTGGCATCCTTCCTGACTCTTTTCATATTCATATTCACATTTCAGCTTAGTTCATGGTCTTTCAGTTTCCCCTCACGCGTTCAGCAGCCAACGACTCATGAGGCAAGTTGCAGCACTATTAGCTTACTATGTTTTGTTGGCTATATATCTCCTTAACTGTGAAACTCATGCTACTTATCTGCTGAAGTTGTTAGTGGAAGACTATAAGTCTCTTAGGAAATCCACTTTCTTTGATGCTTTTTAGTCATTTAATCTTGGTTGCATGAATATTGCACATTCCAAATAGCCTGTCTTATATGTTGAATGTTTCTTAGGCTTTTAGGAAATCCAATTATTTTGGAGTTTTGTAGTCATTTGATCTTTGTTTGCATAATGCTGCACCATCTGAATTGTGCTTCCGAGTCGCCATCGTAGAACTTCAAATCCCATTGCGTCGGGTGGGGGGGGGGGGGCTTGCCCCTTTTTGGTTTGCCAACTTGTTTTGTTTTTTTTTTTTTTTTTTAAAAAAAGCAGTGTCTACGGGGCATAAGAAAGTTCACAATACACATTCTGCTTCAAGAATTGTTTTGCTCATCTCTTTTCCATTCGATGCTTCAAACATGATCTTGATGTAATACTTTTGATATGGCTTGTCTAATAAAAGAATGCCCATTAACTCTGCAGCTAAAGAATTATCAGTTGACGGGTTTGGTCATGGTTGTTCAGGCAGACAAAATCTCCACATTCCGACAAGAGTTGCATTCTCTTATAAGTGAATCCTAAGTGACGCAACGTGCAACAACCCGCTACAAAAGCTTTCACACATTAGTCAGACTCTTCTCAGCGGCACCAGCTGGTTTTGGGGCCAATTCAAATTTTCTTTCTTCTTGGTAGAGTTTTCCTTTATGGCTCAAATTCTGAAAAAGACCTTATTAATCTTTTGTACTGAAATGACACAAGTTGGATATTTTTTCCCCTTATTTTGCTTGATTTATTTGCCTCTTGTTTACTGATGTTATAGAATCTCAATATTATATGGCCAAATTTGGGAATTCCCATGGTGTGCTTTGTTATATTTTTAAACTTTTGAGATTGTAACATTATGTTTGACAAGAATCATTTGATACTCGACTTATTATAAAAGAAATAAAACTATACCAACAATGTCGCAAATTTAATAAAATGTATTTTACGTTGATGATCACTCGCTTCTAATTGATTAGTTTATTTTCCAAATTATAATAAAAAAGAAACTCGGGTATGTATCCGAAAAATGTACATTCCATGATCTCTAAAATGTACACTCATTTAATTTAAACTTTTGTAGAGGACTACAGTACACAAAAGAGTGAAGAATGTTTTGTTTCTTATGCGCAGCGTTTTATCTTTTGCAGCGTTTTTTTTTTTTTCCAAATAAAAAAGGACAGAAGGATATTTCGGTAAAAGCCAAAATACGAATCTGCCCCTATATAAACCATCAAAACCCTATCAGGATTCTTCTCTCTCGTCTCCAGTTGCTCCCACTGCCTCTCAGGTTCTGAAGTAGCTGCTGCTAGGGTTTTAGCAGAGCTCGTTGGCGCTCTTTTCAGGTTCGATCTTCGATCTCTTCGTATTGGAAATGCGTGCTTGTGTCTGTTTTTTTTTTTTTTTTTTTTTCCGATTCAATTTGATTCACTAGTTGCGGTTTTACTGCGATCATTTCTCTGAATCAATTGTTCTTTTGGTTTCGTTTCTGTTTCATTTCAATTGGAATTCTAAGTCAGTTCATTGTGTGTTTTGCTTTTGGACGATTGGTTTCTGATTTGTTATTGCAATTTTTATTTGATATTTGGTTGCTGCGTAGTGATCAGTGTTGATTTTTCTGTTCGTGTTGATTTAATTTTTGATGGTATGTGTTTTGATCTGGTTGCTTACTGCAATGGAAATTAAGCTTATAAAAATAGTTTTGTTAGATTGAATTGTAATATGCATTTTTTTCTGAAACAATTCAGTTTGAATATTAATATTACTCTGATTACAACATTTTCTTCAGTAGACACTTACTATTTCCCTTGATCTTGATCTTTTTGTTTTCTTAAACTCTATTATTAATGAATAATTAATTACCATTTGGAATGAAAGTTGTCATGTTCATCTATTGCATTCTTTGAAATGAATAAATTTCTGAATCATTCTTTCCTCTGTAACAGTTGCAAAGCAAAACTTTGAGACAATGGGCAAAGAGAAGGTACACATCAACATTGTGGTCATTGGTCATGTCGACTCTGGTAAGTCCACCACTACTGGCCATCTTATTTACAAGCTTGGAGGTATAGACAAGCGTGTGATTGAGAGGTTTGAGAAGGAAGCTGCTGAGATGAACAAGAGGTCATTCAAGTATGCCTGGGTTCTTGACAAGCTCAAGGCTGAGCGTGAGCGTGGTATCACCATTGATATTGCACTCTGGAAATTTGAGACCACCAAGTACTACTGCACAGTCATTGATGCCCCTGGACACCGTGATTTCATTAAGAACATGATTACTGGTACTTCACAGGCTGATTGTGCTGTCCTTATTATTGATTCCACCACTGGAGGTTTTGAGGCTGGTATTTCCAAGGATGGACAGACCCGTGAGCATGCTCTCCTTGCCTTTACTCTTGGTGTCAAGCAAATGATTTGTTGCTGCAACAAGGTACTGTTCTTACACATAATATCAGGTCATTTGCTGTATCATTTTAAGTCAGCCTACTGAATTCTATACTGGAACCATAATGTCGTTTCCTTGGTATTTATGTAGCATGTTGTGTAACTTTTTGTAATTGCTGCCACAATATTAGGTTCCTTTATTTCAACTTTATTGCCTTGTGAACTGAAACCTATACCATGGATTATTGTTTCCTGAACAGATGGATGCAACTACCCCAAAGTATTCAAAGGCAAGGTATGAGGAAATAGTCAAGGAAGTCTCCTCCTACTTGAAAAAGGTTGGATACAACCCTGATAAGATTCCATTCGTCCCCATCTCTGGATTCGAGGGAGACAACATGATTGAGAGGTCCACCAACCTTGACTGGTACAAGGGCCCAACCCTTCTTGAGGCTCTTGACTTGATCAATGAACCCAAGAGGCCCACAGACAAACCACTGCGTCTCCCACTTCAGGATGTCTACAAGATTGGAGGTATTGGTACCGTCCCAGTAGGACGTGTTGAGACTGGTGTACTCAAGCCTGGTATGGTGGTGACTTTTGGACCATCGGGGTTGACCACTGAAGTCAAGTCTGTCGAGATGCACCACGAGGCTCTCCAGGAGGCTCTTCCTGGTGATAATGTTGGATTCAATGTGAAGAATGTTGCCGTCAAGGATCTCAAGAGAGGATATGTTGCCTCAAACTCCAAAGACGATCCTGCCAAGGGGGCAGCCAACTTCACATCCCAAGTCATTATCATGAACCATCCTGGTCAGATCGGAAATGGTTACGCCCCGGTGCTTGATTGCCACACGTCCCATATTGCTGTCAAATTCGCTGAGATTTTGACCAAGATTGACAGACGATCGGGCAAGGAGATTGAGAAAGAACCCAAGTTTTTGAAGAATGGTGATGCTGGGTTTGTTAAGATGATTCCCACTAAGCCCATGGTCGTAGAAACTTTCTCCGAGTATCCCCCTCTTGGCCGTTTTGCTGTCAGGGATATGCGTCAGACAGTGGCTGTCGGTGTCATCAAGAGCGTGGACAAAAAGGATCCAGCTGGGGCCAAGGTTACAAAGTCCGCTGTTAAGAAGAAGTGAATCATGAATCATGTATCATGCGGTTCTGAGTTTATGCATTTTAAGCACAAGGAGTATGGGGTTCTTGTCACTACTGTGGTCTATCTAGTCGTTATATTGGGAACTGTTATGTGATATTTCTATCATCACTCACTTGTTCACAGAACTGGGTGCACTTCTGGACCAACTGTGGCGAGGTTTTCACCTGCTGTTCTTAAATGTGTCGTCTTAAGTCATAGTTGAGGTTGGTTTCTTTAGGGTCTTTTCTATTTCTGTAGTAGCTTCAATAGTTTCAAACAGCTTTGTTAGTGTGCTGTGATGCCATATGTTATAGTGTTTTACCATTTACATTTCATATATCTAAATTGGGTTGGCAAATTCCACTTAAAATCCATTGCATTTCAATGTGGCCTCAACTAGCATGTGTGTTTTTCAGCTTAGCTTCATGTTTCTTTAGCGTTAATGTCATCAATGGTTCATCAACTCCATCTTAATGCGGCTTTGAAGAAAGAGCTAATTCGAAACACTGTTGACTAGGGTCATTTGTCGAGCAAATGACATTATTCAAAAGCGTTTGTTGGGTCTATGTTAATAAAAGTCGCTTGTTGGGAGGCTACTCAACATTTTAGTAGTACTGTTATTGTTTTATTATATATTAGTTGTTTAGGTTCATTTTTCTGTCTTCCAATTTGGTGAGGTCAGAAGAGAAGAGGGCATTTCATGCATTTTCAAGTGCTTTTGTGCAGGAGCAGAACAAAATGTAGCGACCCTACTTTAGAACTAATGAAATAAAGTTGCAAAAAAATAAAAAAGAGCTAAATAGCCACAAACAAGAAACTAATCCCGTAAATATGAAATTGTTGAACAAAAGTGTATGTTTTACTATAAACTTAACTTCATGCTTTTCATTTATCCGCGTCGAAATTATGTAAGATTAAACAATCGCGTCTAGGACATTAGGTCTTGGTCCTATTTTGAGGTGCACCGTATTTGTTAGCCTCTCAAATCATTTGTATTAAGATCGAAAAAAACATCGCTATCTCATCTTCATGTCTTTCAAAGACTGCATTTTGCTCCAAATTTCTTCAAACCCAAACAGTGGTGCCTCCAGCTTGAGAGCACCATTTCAACGAAGGTGACTAGTGCATCATTTGCATCTTTTTTCTAGTCACAATATCATTGTGCTTACGTGGACCTGCCACATCAACAACTCAACAAAATCAGTATGCCTAGTCATTCTATTGTCCAAGTCAGGTTCACATGTCATCAAATTTTAACAATCCAGTTAAGTTAGTAAATTGGAACTGGGTATTGAGACAAAGTTGGTGTACCATTTTTGACAATAATCTTTTTTCTAAAGAGAGATGAGCAACTTCTGTAAATCTCAATATCTAATAGAAATATACACATGATCAACTCATTATCTATGAGATTAATAGCACAGAGATACAGAACGCCTTCTCTGGAAAGCGAGGAACTGTAGTCTAACTATAATAAAAGATAGGAGGAAACGTCTCGAAAAGGCTCAATTACAAGCCATACCTTATCAAATTGCATAATCTGCAATATATGGTCAATACCAACATAGACTCTCAATAAGATCAGTAACTAGAATTCATGAATTCTTCAATGCTTACTTGGGAGCAGTTTTCTGTGGCCTATTCTTCAAAGCTGACTCAAGAGCATATCTATGTGGCATTAATCTTGCCAACAAATCCTTGTTTTTACAGTGCTTCGGATCGATGAAGTAGAACTCCCCACCAGCTTTAAAGCTGACGAAAGGCCTCTTGGTTTCTGGAGGCTGAATATCAGCAAACTTGATAGTCCTTTTAAGGTGAGTAGCAAACACAGTCAACATCTCCACCTCAAAGCTGTCAGATCCGGGCTGCCAGCTGAGCTTATGAATATAAGGGTTCACAAACCAGTGAAGAAAAATAGTAGTAGAAGCACTGAGAATCATTGCTGAAGATGCCATAGCACCCTTTAGGATCATATTCATATCAGGAGATGCCATGAAGACGAAGAGAGGACCCACGAATACAGCGAGGCCGCATGTGGATAGAGAAATAAGCTTAACCTTTTTTATGGTGGATGAAATGGGACCAAAATAAACAATTTTTCTGTCTTTTTCAACATCTTCATGAGATACCCCTCTACGTGGCCCAATGCTGATCTTACCCTCATCTTCTGTTATTGAGGACTGTGACTCCCATCTTTTCTGGGCAGCGGCATGCTGGATGGCGGGGTTGAGGTTGGGCTTCACACTTGGGCTGCGTGACCACGTTCCAAATCGACAAACTTGATAACCTAAAGGAGGGAGAAAATAAAGATGATAAATAAAACATTGCATATTCAAGGGACAAAAGGAGAATTACAATTGAGGATGAATTTAGCCATGCCATGGACATTGGGCATTCTTTACTCGAACTCAAAGTTAATAAAAAGGTTCTATCCATAATTTTGGGGAAGCAGAGAATGAAATGATCCACATAGAAAGTTGTTGTACTGAAAGGATTCCACCCACCCAACCTTTCTAATAATATCCTAGGTTGTGTTTATTAGAATAATCGAGTGTTGGCTACCCATAGAATTTTAGACTAACAAATAATTGAAGAGCAAAAAGTAGGTAAATAGCTTGATACTTCAGGCTCCATCAGAACACTGAATGAGATAAAGAGGAACTGACATGCTATGAAGGCTTCTATCAGTTTTGAATGAGTTTGAACCCTCTGAAAAAGCTCAATTGAGCTTCAGGCAACACAGTGATAAATACAAAATAGATATGGATAGAAACAGAAGCAAATGGTAAAATGATTCATTGCTCAACTTGAAAACAAAAGACAGAAACTAACTCTGAGAATAACTAATTCCATTAAAATCCTGTTCAAGCGGAGAAAGCTAAGAATCCAAAAGACAATATAGACCTCTTACCAGCACATGATGAATCAAGGAAATCCTAAAGTATTTGATAAAGTATACAAAATTATAAATAAATAAAAAACACAGATGTTGGCTACTCAGATCATATTAGCATAATAATCTGCAATAGAGAGGTGACAGTGACACTACTTATTGAGATGTCGCTCTTAATGCTCAATTTGGATATAGTTTACTTAAGTATTGGAGACAAGTTCAAAAACCAAATATTAGCAGTATTGAGAAACCATAGGTGAATATTAGCAGTATTGAGAAACCATAGGTGCATTGCTTAGATAGAAGGGTGAGTAAACACAGACAACCCAACTCATGGTAGACACACAACAAAAAACAATATATTACCCTTTCTGTCATAAAACAATTGTTTGCTCTCTTTTCTAATAAGTTTAGTTACACATGAAATTTCAACAATATCCCTAAGACAAGTTAGTTAGAAATTTAGAATAACTTCATTTTTGGCTACAATAAGAGTACAATGAGGTATAAGAGGAAACAACATGACTAACTAAACCTTAATTTCTACAAAAATGGGAAAGTGGACAATTATATCGGGACGGAGGGAGTATGATCATATGAGATAATGAGACTAATACATAGACTATCCCACGTGGCCGATTAACCTCGCGCAAAGAGTTCTCTCATAAGGAATTGACTATTATACTATTCACCAAATCTCAATCCGCCAAAATAAGCACTTTCTAGCAACAAACAGCACTCCTAGAATTGAACTAGTTCCATTACATGAAAAGAACTTGTGGGCTCATGGAAATTTTTCATCAGTAAACTGTACTGTAGCAGAAACCAAAACACTCCCAGCATTTCACAACTGCTAATAAGAATACCCAGAAATTAAATGATACAGCTGCATGTCCAGTACAGTACAGGAACTAGAAATCTGAAAAAGGACCCAGTGAAACCAACAAAAGCAACATCCGAATCGAAACATGCGAAATTATACTGAAGATCGTCAATAATTTACAGGTTACGATTGTAGGGAAGTGAACTGCCATTAAATTTAGTTGGGTTTTGTTGGTTGTTGATAAAATTGACAACAAAAAGCGGAGCTACAGAAATGAGATATGAAATAGGCAGATGAAAAGAGAATTAGGAAGGAACCTGAGAGGAAGCTACGAGAAGAGAGATGCTTGGATTGGGATCGAAGCAGGTGAAGAAGAGCGAACCTTGCCATTGCTGCTTCGCTTCAGATTCGTCTTCGATTCCGAGAGGTGTCCAACTTGAAACCCGAAATTAAGGGTTTTTACCTTGGAGGAGAGTCTCTTTGAAGTTAGTACTAGGGATGCCAAATTTAGGGTCGGGCCGGATTCGGGTTGTTGGACCTAACCCGATCCTACCTAAGTTTCGGGTTTGGTCGGGTTTTAAATTGTATAAATAAAATGCATTGAATTTTAAATGTGTATGTGATCTTACCAACTTCGAGTTTGGTTAGTTTAAGATAAAAATAGAGTCCGATTTCAGATACTCACGGGTTCAAATCCAAATTGTTAGTTCTAGCTAGTGCAAATAAGTCGGGTTGGTTGGTGCATGTATTATACTATTATCCATGTCACCAATGTACCAAATGGTGTTTTGAAAGGTAGAATTTAACTGAATACGACTCAATGAGCTAAGTTTTTGAACGAACGATTCATCCCCGAAAGTGCGAAAGATAAATTTATATTGGTGCTATTAAATGATTGAATAAGAAATGAGATAGATGTTACAAAACTTCATTTGGTGCGAAGAATTACCAATACAATACTTCTTTTGCTGCGAAAAATTAAATACAAAATCTCTGACAAAATTAGACAAATGCAAGTGTCTTAAACATAAACATCTACTTGCAACAATTACAATGCTATGGTTGTTTTGTTTAACAAAACCAAAAAAAAATAAAAAACAAATAAATTGCAACCATTACAATACTAACAAATGTCTATTCCAACACATCTAGATCGGCATAAGTCTCACAAAGCCATTGCATAAAGTTATTTTGTGTACAAAAGAGAGATGTGCAAGTGTAAACTTATGGAAATGTTGATATATCATATATATCAGAGATAATAAATGAAGAAAGAGCCTGTAGTCTAACTATAAAAATAAAGACAAAAAGAAATGCCACAAGTACAAACTAGGGCTTATCAAATTGCAAAATTTGTAATCTATGATCCATACCATTTTAACTGAGTCTTAATGAGAGCAGTAATTAGAATCTTTCCAATCACAAATTCTTTGAAGCTGACGTGCCGGTGGTGGTTGCTGCAGCGTCAATCTTTGCCAACAAATCCTTGTTTTGACAGGTCTCTACATCGATGTAGTAGAGCTTCCCATCGGCTCTAAATGTCGCCATAGGCCTCATGGTGTCAGGAGGCCGGATATCAGCAAACTTGATAGTCCTTGAAACACGAGTAGCGAGCCAAGACAACACCTCCGCCTCAAAGCTGTCAGATCCAGGCTGCCACTTGAGCTTGTGAATATAAGGAGTCACAAACCAGTTAAGAGCAGCAGTAGTAGTAAAACTGAAAGCTAACGTTGTAGATGCCGTGAAAACCTTTACGAACATATGCATATCAGGAGATGTCATGAAGACTACGGCAGGACCCAGACCTACAGCGAGGAAGCAGGAGGAAAGAGAAAGAACCTTAACTCTTTTTATGGTGGATGAAGCGGGACCACGATAAACAAATACTGCGTCTTTTTTCACTTCTTCAGGAGTTTCTCCTCCATGCGGTTCAATGTTAGTCTTGCCCTCATCTTCTGAAACTGAGGAGAGCGATGCCCATCTTTTCTGGACAGCACCAAGATTGATGAAAGGGTTGAGGTTAGGCTTCACACTTGGACTGTTTGACCATGATGTTCCGGATCGACAAACTTGATAACCTAAAGGAGGGAGAAAATAATGACAATAAATACACCATACAGTGGACAACTCTACTCAAAAGCAAAGTTACTGAACAAAACACTTCCGAATCTAATGCAAATGTTTATTAACATGACTGAGGATTGGCTACCAAAGAAATTTTAGAATAGGAAATATAGAAAATAGCCTAAAGCAGACAGCAAATTGCTTGGTACTTGAGACTCCATAAGAAAACCGTAAAGATGAGAGGAACTCACAGTCTGACATGTTTGTTAAACTTTCACTACGGAAACAAAAAGTCTCAGGCAACTCTTACTTCACCTTGAAAACAATAGATGGAAAGATAACTCTGAGCATAATTAATTGCACTCAAAGCCTATTCAATTGGCGGAACCCAGTATGAGTCTACGAAATGAAGAACCTCCCAACGTGTTTGATAAACTAGATATGAATTAGATATTGGTTTCTCGGACCATAGATTGCTTGGACATGAATCAGGTGGTGCTCTTAAGGCTCAATGTTAAATTTACTAAAGTATTGGGTCACATTCAAAAACCAAAACTTAGCCGTATCCTGAGGTATGTTGCTTGAACGAGAGAGTGAATAAACCCAGACAACCCAAGGCATGGTGATTAGGACAAAAGACCATCTAATCTAGTATGAGCATAAGAGATATGAGAACATTACATAGACTATCCTACTCGACATGTTTACCAACGTATTATACACCAAATCTCAATCCTCCGAAAGAAACTCTTTCTAGCTAAAAATTGTACTCCTATAAGGCTTGAACAAGTTCCATGGCACGAAACATAGCCAACGAAAATGGGAAACAATATTCAAGGGCTCATGGCATCTCTTTTAGCTGGACTTACAGTGTACAGTACTGTATCAGAAACCAAAACACTCCCACCATTCCACAATGATGGCAAGAATACCCAGAATTGATACAGCAACATGTGCAGTATATTACTTGAAATCTGAAGATGAACTAGTGAAGGAAACATCTAAATCGTAACATGAGCAATGAAATAGAAAAATTGTTGCTATAATTAGCTGATTTTTGGATCAAATTGGCAAGAAAAAGCTTAACGACAGGGATGATATATGAAAACCCGGATGGATAGTGAAGTAGGAGAAAAACCTGATCGGAAGCTACGAGAAGAGAGACGGTTGGTTTGAGATCGAAGCACGTGAAGAAGAGCTGTCCTTGCCATCGCTGCTTCACTTCAGAATTCAGATTCGCTTTCAATTCGAGCTTCAACCCTTAAACAAGAACAGAAAGGGTTTTAGAAGATAGAGAAATCTCTGGAATATATGACTATATTATTATTTACACTAACAACACGAATATCAAAGGGCATTTGGTCTAGTGGTATGATTCTCGCTTAGGGTGCGAGAGGTCCCGAGTTCAATTCTCGGAATGCCCCAATTTTTCAACCGTTACATTTTTAAACTCTATTCCAAAAGCCTTCACCATCACGCAACAACCTCTCCATTTCTTAATTCTCACCAATTAGTAACAATATTAATTTTTCAGTTTCTCCATTGATTTTTATTTACTTCCTCTTTGTAGTTTCAGTTGCAGAAATGGAAGATTTTCACACCAATCTGCACAATACAGAAGGGCAGGAGTCAGATTCAGAAGACGCACTTTCTCTCTACGACCTCCCACTCCACAACGACGACGTTTCGCGATCTCATATGGATTCTACTCCGAATTCCAGTAATTGCTCGTATACTTTCAAATTTGGCGTCGTCGTCAATAGAGACTGTGAAATTGGCGCTGATATGGATGCCTTTATCTTCGGCGGCACCAA
>JAYMTA010002824.1:0-15604 GCA_036897625.1 Pelargonium cotyledonis | reverse complement strand
CGCTAATGAGAGCCGCTCCATTTTTCGATTCAAACCACTATCCATTTCCGTCCTACTGCCAAACCGCACCCTTTCGTCTCAAACCTACCCCTACGAACTCCACCACTGTGTCTACCACCCTCCTCTGCGTCGGATCCGTACCAGAAACCTCCGTCTGCCGCTGTCCGATCACCCTCTCCACAGCAACTGCGCTGACCTTCAATAACCTATCCTTCAAAACCCTAAATGCTACTTGAGAGCATAAGACCACTTTTTAGCATTATCGTTTGTAATGTAATCATTGTTTTTAATTTAAAATTAGCAATTTATTATTACAATAATGATTCCAATGACTTTCCATTTAAAAGAATTTGTTGATAATGAAAATTAAACAAAGGTTTAGAAAGTTATCATTTTTTAGTAATACCACCAATTCTATTAGCTAATCACAATGTCCTAAAACTTATTTTACTATTTATTTTCTTGGTGAAATGGATCTACCCATGGAAATGTCTATTTCATTATAGGGTTTTGGGCAGTAAAGGAATAACTTGAGGAATAGAAAAGTAGAGGTGGCAACTTTTAGCTACTCCGAATGACTTCGAATTTCGGATCTGGATTCGTGCTAAATATAACTTTTTACACGTGAAATGTGCAAATTAGTGTGAGGTCGTTCAATCCGATTCAAAATTTTCAAGACAATTTTCACTTAAAAGTTAGTTAAAATTGATATAATTTAAGAAGTTTACGAGTTTAGATATGTGTCGATATAAAAATGACATTTAGGTTGTAACTGCGATGGCCATGGGTGGGACCGTGTGGAGATGAACAATTTATGAGAGAAGTAAATAAGGACAGCATGTGAGGGAGGGCCCAATACCTCTTTTGGGTTCTTTTGCTTTCGGTTCATACTATAATTTGCCATATCACATCTTTTACTCTTTTGTGCAAAATAAATGGAAAAAAACTTCAATTTGTGATGTTAATTTACCATTCGGACATATTTGTTTATTAACTTCTTGTAACAACAAATTTTTTTCATAACAATGACATTAATGGGATGAGATAGGTTATAGGTATGACCAATAAATTATATAGCAATTGATATGATTAATAAATTATAAATATGAGAAATGAAGTCGTTTGATATTGCAATAAATTATATTAAATGAAGAATTTCTTTAAGCGGGGTGGTTGAGAAAATTGTAGCAACCACAATTGGCGATCGTGATTTATTTTGCAAAATGATTATCTTTGTAGTATACAAGTAATTACTGCGCAATCTATTTCCATTGCATATTGTAACATACTTCCTTTTTATATAGGAAAAAGTTTCAATTTGGTTCCCGAACTTTGATGTTTTGTCTCAATTTGGTTTCTGAACTTATTTTAGACAAAAATAGTCTTTGAACTTTCGTGTTTTGTCCCAATTTGGTTCCTGAACTTTGTTTTGACCCGAAATAGTTCTTGAACTTTCACATAATGACCTAATTTGGTCCGTGAACTTTCACATATTGACCCAAAGTGATCCTTGCCATTAGAGCTTATATCAAAAGTTTAGGGACCAAATTAGGTCATTATGTGAAAGTTTAAGGACCATTTCGGGTCAAAACAAAGTTCAGGGATCAAATTGGGGTGAAACACGAAAGTTCAGAAATTATTTTTGGTTAAAATAAATTTAAGGAATAAATTAAAACAAAACATTAAAGTTGATGGACCAAATTGAGACTTTTTCCTTTCTATATATATGCAACTTCAAAGATACTGACTATTTAACAAATTAAATTATACAAACTAATTTATTATAGATACATTATTAGTAATGTACTAATAACTAACATTTTTATAAAAATTGACACGCACTTGAGACAAAAATGAGTAAAACATGACAATTACTGTGGCAGTTACACAAGGCACTCTTACATGGGTAACATATACTTAACATTTGTTACTAAAAAAATTAGCATGCAAAAGAAAAGGCTTGGACTAATCAAGAAAATATGAAAGGGCATACATGTACTTTAACATTTATGGATTTAGAGTTTAGCAAGAAGTGAAAAGTGAAGAGAAAGGGATTTGCGTTCGATACTCGCTTATCACACCTGTGAGAAGAAGTGGGTTTTATTTATTATAAACCAACTTCAAATAAAAATTAATTTGTACGTGATAAAACGGCGTAAAAATGTGCGGCTCCGCTCAGAACCTATGTTATAAACCAAAAAAAAGTGGAGTGCTTTGGAAGCATTTGGGAGGACAATTTGGTGAATAAAAAGACACACTTGGAGTTGGCTGCAACTGCAGGTTCAGGTTAAATGCAGAGAGGAGACTGAAAAATGAAATGAGCAGTGAAGTTGAAGGAAATTGGTAGTAGTGGTGGTGGTGGTTGCTACTGCTTCAATTGCTGTTCCATTTCTGCAACTACTCATTACACTCAGTCCTCTTCCTTAGCTTCTTCTCTTCTTCTTCTTCAACCTTTTGTTTTGTGATCTTCAAATATCCCATTTTGTTTCTGGAGAATGAGTGTTGGATTCCACTAATACACATTTGGGTCATCTTTGTTAAACATGGTGGAGGCATCGGAGAATTGCTCCGTCAAGGTCGCGGTCCATGTGCGCCCCCTCATCGCCGACGAGCGCCAACAGGGTTGCACAGAATGCGTCACCGTTACTCCTGGAAAGCCTCAGGTGCTTTTCGGTTACTTTTTTGCTCTCTTTTGAGTAACTGTGATTGCCATGTTTGGGCCTTGCTGTGTGGTGTGATTAAATTTTGGCATCTGACACTGATATTAATGCATTGCTCAGTGTATTTTAGTCATGCTTTTTTCTGGGTTTACCTTGTTTCTTTGATCTTGTTATTGGATTTTGATAGCTTGCACTTGCTCAGTGGTTTTTATTAGAGCTTAATGATTCATGGCAAGACCTTTTTCACAAAGAGAACACCAATTGCTCTTGACCATGCAGCAGATTTTTGTGTTCTCTCTCTTCATTTTGTGTTATGTTGAGTTGTTGACATTAGGTTGATTCTGAACTATTTGCTTGGTTTTATGTATTGTTTATCTTACCTTTTGATAAATACCAAAACTGTAGTTTTGATTTATGTTAAAGTTCAGTTTCCAATTAATCATTTTCTGCTAGCTGATTGCCGTTGCCTCGCCATCTGCAGACACGTCCCGGTCTCCCAGATTTGTTTTACTATTCATTCCAATTGATTGACTTAATTTCTGTAGAACGAAAGACAACATCAATGTATCGGAAAAATCTTCTTTCCTTTAATAATTATAATTAAAAAGAATTGATCAAAGAACTCCAATGCCTTCTTGTCTGAAAACATTCTAAGTAGAACAGTTGATGTTGATAGCTTCCTAGAACATTCAACTTTCTAAATGCAGCTGAAGTCCATTTGTGTAGGCTCTGCCTAGAAGAGACTACTAGACTAGCACTATTCTTAGACAGAATTTTCAGAATTTTTATGATTGCCAAGGACCAATTGTTTAGTTTGTCCAGATTAGTTGAAACATGGTTAGGCTAATAATCTGATCTTGCTTTTGATTGCGGTGCAGGTACAAATTGGCACACATTCTTTTACATTTGATCATGTCTATGGAATTGGAGGTCATCCATCATCTGCTATTTTTGAAGAATGCATTGCTCCACTTGTTGATGGGGTTTTTCAAGGCTACAATGCAACTGTTCTAGCCTATGGCCAGGTATGTGCTTCCTGTAAATATATTTTGAAAACTGCACATTGTTTCATTTTAAATTAGCAGTTGACATTTGCACAAGCTGCAGACAGGATCTGGAAAAACATACACCATGGGAACTGGTATCAGTGATGGTTGCCAAACTGGATTGATTCCTCAAGTTATGAGTGCACTTTTCAGCAAAGTTGAAACATTGAAGCATCAAACTGCATTCCAGATGCATGTTTCCTTCATAGAGGTGCGTTAATTATCTACATTTTACTTTTTAGTTCTTGAGTACTTCCTGGGTACATCTAGGACCTTTTGGTCGGAATCAACTATAAACAATGCATGCACGCATATAAGGAGAAATTATTTTATGCCCTGTATCTTAAACCAATGAACTAATTAAAGGATTTGAATTTGAAGATTTTCAAAGAAGAAGTGAGGGACTTGCTGGATTCTGTTTCTATTGGTGAGCCAGAGACTACTAATAGACACGCCGTTAAAGTTGCTGCTCCTGGGAGGCCACCAATCCAAATTCGTGAGACATCAGATGGAGTTATAACAGTAGCAGGAACAACTGAAGTTGCTGTGTATACATTACAGGAAATGGCCACTTGCCTGGAGCAAGGATCATTAAGTAGGGCAACGGGGAGTACAAATATGAACAGAAAATCCAGGTAAACCTTGAAAATCTCCATTTAATTCTTTTCCTAAAATATTTATGTTGATTGGTAGAGCTATTTCGTTCTTAGACTCTAACCAAAATCCACCTATTTTGGAGTTTAGACATTGCTATTCGCATTTGACTATCTATTTGTATAATTGTCAACACATTCATTGTCAATTTTAAGTCTCCCAAGTTTCCATAAGTGCGCTTAATTTGATGGTAAAACGAGGCAAAATTTGATGATGCTTGTTTGACTCGAGTGAAAGAAAACACAATAGGATGGTCTTCTTGTCCACATGTTAGGATATCTTAGGTGAGACTAAGTTCGAGAAACTTGATGAAAATCTTTAAAGGATGATAAACACCTTGAAGAGCGAAAAACACCAACTAACCTTCGAGTCGTTCCTGATAATGGAACCAATTTGACGCGCTTAACGGAACTAGGTCAACTCCATAAGCTATTTTTTTATGACTTGTTCACATATGAAGATCTAGAGCTCCAAATCTTGCCACCTAGAACCTAAGGTGGAAAAACACACGCATTAAGTAGAATTTCAGTATAATGATGATGTCCTGATGACGCCACCTCCACCTATGAATTCTTGGTGTCGAATTTACGGTGGCGTGTTGTGGAGAGTCGACTTGGCTGTCATGCTTAGGCGTACTAGTCAGACGTCTCTGTTCCTTGGTTGGACATCTCTACCTACCTTTTTGGCATAGTTGAAGTCATGTCATGGTCTTCAACATGTATGTCTTGGACCACTTCGTGGCACATAGAGTTCTGCACACACAACGTTGGAATTTTATGTGGTGATGTGAGTTAGGAGTGAATGAGGTATTAGATGGGGTGCAATGTATCACGTCTCGTGCCATGTCAACTTGTGTCTGACGGCCACTTTTCCATCTCCTCCTACTATAACCCAAGTATGATAGTGCGATGGGGGGTCGAGGGACACGTGTCACATTGTGATTGAAGAGAGTATGAATTTTCATGTATCATCAGTTTCCCTCCACTCCGAGTGTCTTGATTTATCAATTCACCCTAGATTGTTCGTTCACGAACGACTCGAAAACTAGTTGGCGTTCGTTCTTCAAGTTGTTCATCAAGACTTTCTAACACATGGGCAAGAAGATCATCCTAGTGTGTTTGCTTTGACTCAAGTCAAACAGGTGCATCAATTGTTATTGGGAAAAGGTGTGAAATAAAACCAGATAGATACATGTTTTATAACCGTAGGAAGAAGCTTAAAATACCATGACTACGTAGAAGCTCCATTTATTTGGTCACTTTGTCATGTGTATGAGTATGAAACCCTTGAAGTTGGGTATGCTAATTTATAACTTTGGTTTTGAGTGAATAATGTTTATTTTCACATATCTATATGTTAAACATGAATAATGTTTTGAGTGAATAATGTTTATTTTCACATATCTATATGTTAAATATGATTTCCCCAGTTCTACAATTATGGACCAAATTATCATAAATGCAACGCCATAGCTGGGAATTAGGAAAGACTTATTTTTTCCTTGTGACTTAGAGGTGAATTTTCAACATCTTTTGAATCATGGTTCCTCAATTTGTGGTTGTGACAGTCGGTCACATGCCATCTTCACAATCACATTAGAACAGATGCACAAACTCCATTCAGGTATTCCTGGCAATGACACTCTAGATGATGATATGGGTGAAGAGTATTTTTGTGCAAAGCTCCATTTAGTAGACCTTGCTGGATCTGAGCGCGCTAAAAAAACAGGTTGTGATGGACTTCGTTTGAAAGAAGGTTGGTATACTGCTTTTAACTAAAATGGTTTTCTCTGATGTGTCATTTAAATGTACCAGTTTCTAATGTGCACAGGAATTCACATTAATAAGGGCCTTCTTGCACTTGGTAACGTCATTAGTGCACTAGGGGATGAGAAAAAGCGGAAAGAAGGTGTTCATGTCCCTTACAGAGACAGTAAACTTACTCGGCTTTTGCAGGTTAGATTAAAATCATTTAACTTTGTTATCCTTAAGATAAAAGGTTTTGTGAAGCTAGATATATATATATATATATCATATTGCTAGTTCTGATGCCACAGCAAATATATCAGTTACAGTGATATGCTTTTACTTAACTGCCATTCAGCAAAGAATCATAAACATTGCCTAAACTATTACAGTGTCGTCCGATGAACCTTTTTGATGTTAAATTTCAATAATTGGGCTACAATATTGGCTTGCGCTCAACCTTGGGAATAGAGTTTCACTTCCACCTTTATATGTAACTTCTTTATCGATGTGGGACTTTAGTCATCCGCTTCTATACATGTATGAGCCTAACGATTTCTTATTTTATCGGTGGGCTTGACACGTGCACAATCGGAAACTTTTTAGAACTACACTCCCCCTCACATGTATGTATTTTGTTTTTACACGTGAGCCACAAGCTGATAGTTAAAAACCCAATTTATTTTTTACACTGTTATCACGTGTCTGAGTGTAGTGGTTTAAACTTTTTACTGCTTTGTTTTCACCCCAGTTTTCATGGAAAAAAACACCTATTTGTTGTGCTGAGATGTTATTAATCAAGAATGAGATAGTTTCTGCTTATTTTGAATTAGGATTCCATCTTCTAATCAAGAAATTGCATTTTCTGTGCAGGATTCTCTTGGTGGAAATAGCAAAACTGTCATGATTGGTAATTCCTAAGTGATATCTAATTGTTGAAATCCATGGGTGACTGTAGTATGTATTTGTCTTGATATCAAAAGAACCAAATGGCCAAGAAGCAAGATTTAGATGTCAACTTGGCATGGGAAATCTGTAGACGGAAGTACAAGTTCCTATCTGTGATGATACTTCAAATAACAAACTTAAGTAGAATAAATTGGAACTTTATGAGATAGTTCAACATAGCATTCTCTGCTCCTATTTTTGGTCACTTCATCATTTTGTTGGGATGTCATGCTCAATTCAACTAACATAATGTCATTCAAAGTTCTAGTTGTAGACTTGTTTTATGAGCACTTATATCTATTACTGTTTAATTATTTGGTTATAGTTATTTCTATGGACTTTTCAATTTTACCTGGACCATGGTCTTAATATGCATTTTGGGTATATTTAGTGTTGCTAACTTCTAATGTGTTCTACACTGCCCACTTTAGCAATTTTTTATCTCTATAATTTTGTGACTGTCATCTTGAATTCTGTTGAAATTTATAACTCTTTCATTCATGTCTTGTTCTTTTAGCCTGCATAAGTCCTGCTGACACAAATGCCGAGGAAAGTCTGAGCACTCTTAAATATGCCAATCGTGCTCGAAATATCCAGAATAAGCCCATTGTAAGTTTAGCCTATATTCTGGCATCATTCTCTGCATACTCGTATAGATGGGGAAAGTTTTAAACATGACCTTATTTCACTGTAAAGGCAAATAGGGATTTAATATCCAATGAAATGCAAAAGATGCGCCAGCAGCTAAAGCTCCTGCAGGCAGAACTCTGTGCTCGTGGTGGAGTTTCATCCAATGAAGTTCAGGTACTTAGCTTGTGTAAATGGCAGGAAAAACTTAATATTATAAGAAACTGCATTTATTTAGTGACGCTACAAAGTTTTGCTGTACAGGTTCTCAAGGAAAGAATCACTTGGCTTGAGGCTACCAATGAGGATCTTTGTCGAGAGCTTCATGAATATCGCAGCAGATGTGGTGTTGTAGACCAGTGCGAAACTAATTCTCAAGTATGTCATTTTAAACTACTCTTATGTCCCAAAATGAGAGTCCACTATCCCATTTTCATAGAACTTAAAATATATTAGTTAAAGTTGGACTTTCCCCCGTATACGCCCAAGTACTCTCTTCCTAACAAACTCAATGGGTTCTAACTAACTTATCTTAGGGACAATGTTGGCAATTTATTGATAACTAACTTCTTAATTGAGAAATATGACACTTGGACAAAATCATAGGAAAAGTGGCACTCATTTTGGGATGGAGTAATAAAATTTTAACTTTTGGTTTCCAGACACGTCCATTTGACCATTTTTCTTTGCATGTTTTTTTACTACATTTATAGTTCTTGGTTTGTTGGTTACTGTTTTCTATTGCTTATTTCTTATTTCTTTTTTATCATTATTTATTGAAATTCAGGTAGCCAGTATCTATTCTGGAAGAAGTGATAAACTTAAGAGGGGTTTCCAGAGAATTGATACATTTGATTCCCAACTAAGTGAAAGCATATCAGGTGAACTTCTCATTTTGTGCTGCCTGGGTTATGTCAGGAGAATGATATTGTTGATAGGATTGAATAAGCTTCACCACGTAGTAGTTGTAGTAGTACTATTTATGATCCTTGGTTTCAGGTGATATAGTAGGTCCTCCTCTGCATAACATATTCTCCTTTTGGATCATTTCTTTTTATTTGACGCTATTTTTTATGCTGGGTGGAGTGAATTTGGTGACTGGCAACTCGTGCTGGTAGCACTCACTATATCAGAGAGTATTCAATTATATAACTTGTAATTGTTTGCAAGTTCAGCCATTTTACATTTTGGACACATGACCTGCAGTTGAAAACTCTGGCGAAATTGATGAAGTGGCAAAGGAGTGGGAGCATGCACTCCGGCGAAATACCATGGATAAGGAGTTGATTGAGTTAAACAAGCAGTTGGAGCTGAAAGAGGTTTCCCTAACTGACCTTGGTTTATGCGTTTTCCTTCGCATTTCTACATATGTACAATACATGCGCATACAAGCTATGCCATCATTATAGACTCAAGAGAATATTTTGAACCTACATGAAAATTAATTTGTGATCTACTATGGTTATGTATTATGGCATGCATATTGGATACCTAGAAAAAAATTCAAGTCGGGATGAGAGATGGGAATTTCTGTTCTTGTGTCACATGATATCTCACGCCGTCTCTTTTAAGGACAATGGCTGCTCTCTCTGGTTATCAAGTACCAATAAATGGTGTAGTTATACTTATTTTGAGTAACGAATTGCTTGGTTAGTTCAGTAATAGAAAATCAGAATCCAGGGAGCCATTCCCTTGACCCATACTGATGAGTATTTGGGTCATTGAGTGTGACACATAATTCTCATTCATATCTCTTCGAATTGTGTGCTCATCTCTAGTAATAAGACTTCAGAGTTCCATGATTGAACTAGTAGCGCTACCTATCCCTGTCTTTTAAGCCAACTTCTTACTTTGATGCAGTCTGAGATGAAACAAGTTTGTGAGGTTGACACTGAAGCACTCAAGCAGCATTTTGGGAAGAAAATATTGGAACTCGAGGAAGAGAAAAGAGTTGTGCAGGTGAAATTGTGTATTCCTGATAATTTGTTGTCTACCATACTTTCACTATACTGGCTGATGTTGACTGGAATATGTACAGAAAGAGAGGGACCAATTGTTGGCTGAAGTTGAGAACCTTGCCGCCAGTTCTAATGTACAATCACTTAAAACACATGATATTTATGCTCAGAAATTGAAAGCATTAGAGGCACAGGTAACATTATGAATCATTCAGATGGTATGCTGATAGGATCATGTGTTGTACAATTTGCTAAAATAATGTCGTCGTGAACTGTAGATTTTAGATCTCAAGAAGAAGCGAGAAAACCATGCACAGCTTATAAGACAAAAACAAAAAAGTGATGAAGCAGCAAAGCGGCTGCAAGCTGAAATACAGGGTATCAAGGCTCAAAAGGTTGGTATCATTCTAGTGTTCAAATCTATGTTAAAAACCACTTAGTAGGCTGTAGTATCTGATGTTGATAGGATGTATCCTGCTTGCTCTTTCTTCGCTCTGCAGGTTCAGTTGCAGCACAAGATAAAACAAGAGGCAGAACAATTTCGACAATGGAAGACCGCTCGTGAAAAGGAATTGCTGCAGGTGGTTCATTTTTTCAAACTTATCATTATTGTTTGGAAGCATTTTGTTGAAATGGGTAATAAAGTGTAGCGCATTGGATAAATATAAAGTAATTGGGCTAAATATAATGGTGGAAGTCAAACCATACTAACAAGGTTGGTCTTTTATTAGTGGAAGCTCAAGCCATTATTATAGCCCAATTATAAAATTTAACACATTTGTATGCTTTTTCTGAATTTTTATTAAAATTTCTATGCCTTGTTAAAGATTTTAATGGCCTTCCCTTTTCCTGAAGGAACATGTATTATGAAATTGATATCTTGGTAACTTAGTTACTCCAAAGATTGTAATACAAACCATTTCATTTCAATAATGGTGGCTATCTGTTCCATGTTTATAACTGCTATTTTCGTTATTAATTTTCTCAAGCAGCTTAGGAAGGAGGGAAGGAGAAATGAGTATGAACGACATAAACTTCAAGCTTTGAATCAACGCCAAAAAATGGTAAATATTTATATCTTTCATTTGTTTCCTTGAGCAAGTGAAATACTAACTATGTCATGATGGTTGCCTGACCTTTCTCCATATAAAGCATAACTCCCAATGTTTCATTGAAGAGGAAATTATTGTAAAGAAAGGGGACGAATCAGATACTTAAGAATACCTGCATTCCGAAGTCTTGTTTTTTATATTATATTGTTTATGTGTGGGTGAATTGAGGCCTTTTCTTTTTCTTAACCATTGGACAGCAGATTTAAAATCTATACCAATTACCAACTACAGTGAATCTTATATTTCTGGTAGGTTCTCCAAAGAAAGACAGAAGAAGCAATAATGGCTACCAAAAGGCTAAAAGAATTGCTGGAAGCCCGCAAGTCTTCAGCACGAGATAACTTGGGTACACACACATGTATACATTTATATATATGGAACATTCCTGTCAAATAACATTACAAGTTTCTAATTGTTTGTTGTCTCTTTCAGGTAACTCTAATGGACATGCACCAAGTTGGCTGGTAATTGATCTGCACTTGGGCTTTCTTGTCATTCAATCCACAGCTCAACATTGTTTAAACCCAATGACTCTTAGAGAGGATAGATCTGTCATGATCAATGTAATACCAGTTTGTAGTTGGTTTTATAAGTTCTTCTAGTTATAAAAAGCACGCCTAACTTCTTCCTGTTAGCAGAATAATTGGTTTTGCAGTTCTCTTAAATCTGACTAATTGTTACACACAGACTGAGAAGTTTTGAACCTGACCTGTAGCTTCCTAAATGTGATCCACTGTTTTCTGCTATATGGGTATTCTTAGAACAAGTTTAACTTGAGTTGCATCTATAGGGAAATGAAAAATCTCTTCAACGTTGGCTTGATGATGAACTAGAAGTCATGGTGAAAGTGCATGAGGTTCGTTGTGAACATGAGAAGCAAAGTCAAGTGTATGTTTTCTGTGTGCACTTCACCGTAAGCTTTTATGAATTTATTCATATTCTTGGTATTAATTAGAATTGTTATTCAGGCGAGCTGCATTGCAAGAAGAGTTGGCCCTACTGAAACAAGTGGAGCAGTTTTCTTTGAATGAGAAAAGTCCCCCGAGAAGAAAGAAAGGGTTTTCTAGGTATATAGCCGTATCAGAACCTCTGCTTATATATTTTTATTGTACTATTTTTATCTTATAATGTAAATAATGTGTAACTTATTAAAAGAAGTGTGGGTATTATGGTGCAGAAATTTTCTTTTGCTTACAAATTTTGTGTTTCAAATTGTTTAGAGTGTTATCAATGTCAGCAAATGCAAGAATAGCCAGAATTGCTTCTCTGGAGAACATGCTCAGTATGTCTTCAAGAGCACTTGAGTCAATGGCGTCCCAGCTCTCAGAAGCAGAAGATAGAGAGCGTGCTTTAGTTGGTCGTGGACGTTGGAACCAGCTGCGCACAATGGCAGAAACTAAGAACTTGCTTCAGTATATGTTTAGTTATGCTGCAGAATCTAGGTGCTAATCCAGTTTGAAAAGTATATTCATAATTTTATTATGACTATTGTGTTCTATTTATGATAGCTCTGTCTAATAGATGGATCTGTCTAGGCTTAAAACAGTACATGTTCTTCAGTTCTAGTTTGATGACAGGGGTTGCCTTTTGGTGTCAATTAAATTTAACTAATCTTTCTATGTCAATAGGTGCCAGCTATGGGAAAAAGAGAGGGAAATTAAGGATGTGAAAAAGAAACTGAATGAGCTTGTGACTCTACTACGTCAAAGTGAAGCTCAAGGAAAGGAATCGGTGAATGAGCAAAAGAAGAAGGAACAAGCTGTTGCAATTGCCTTGTCTAAATCAACTTCAGTAAGAATATTTGTCTAGAACTACACTATTGTGCATCTTTTTTTCTCTTTTACTTTTTGTTATAGCTATGGAATAATGTGCTTGTATCTTGAGTCCGTACTTCAACATTCTAAATAATATCTCTATATGTACTATTCCCATTTGTGTCAACCTCACTGCAGAAATCGTCAAGCATTTTTTACCAAATATTAAGTTTTACAGACTTGCAGTCTTTGCAATTTCTCATGCATTTGAGTATCAATCAACAGGGCAACTCATGCACTTCACAAAAACATTTTGCGGATGATACTACTGGCCCCCCTTTGTCTCCTATCTCACTTCCCGCACCAAAGCAACTCAAATTTACACCGGGAGTTGTTAATGGGTCAGTAAGAGAATCAGCAGCATTTCTAGATCAAACACAGAAGGTGGGTTCCCTCTTCCTATTTGTCTTTTGGTTGTGTTTGTCAAGACGAATATGGTTTAAGGTGGAGATTACTGTGCTTGCAGATGATTCCAGTTGGACAACTATCAATGAATAAACTGGGATCTGTTGGACAGCCGGGTAAACTTTGGAGGTGGAAAAGGAGTCATCATCAATGGCTGCTACAGTTCAAGTGGAAGTGGCAGAAACCATGGAAGCTCTCTGAATGGATCAAGCACAGTGACGAGACAATCATGAAGTCAAGGTCTCGTTCACGGGCTCTAATTGATTTGATATGATAACCTGGTTTTCAAGTACTTTGTTTTCGCTTTATTTGCACCTTGACTGCCATACATGGTCTAACAGTCTGGTGAGACGACAAATCCCTGCAGGTAATGTTTATTTTGTTTTCCCAGTTTATGCACCATAACTCGCAGAATGCTCAATTGCTACCTATACTTAGTTGGGCTGATTAGTATGTCAAGAATGCATTGATTTCTGTTATCAATTTTAATTATGTTAAGAATGCACTGATTATCCTTGAAAGATTTAAAAGAACTTGTGAACTCATTCAGCTTATGCTATTCTCTGTAAGACACGTTCCAACGGCATTGAGCCATGACAGTTAAATACTTTTCTTTTTTTTTATTTGTGCAAATGGAAGCAGGCATATTGTGAATCGGCAAGGGATTGTCATCCTTCAGTCATGGTAGGGACATTTCATTATGGAGTTGAAGAACTTTGCCTGCAGTCTTCGGGTTTTGAAGGATCAAAACAATTACATAATAAGCTTATTGTCAGATGAACAGGCTCTCAAAATTTATGGAGAAGAGCATAGAGATGCAAGTGTCAGGGCAAAAGAATCTCCTCTCTTTCACAGGTTAGAGGAAGATGCAATTTGGGATGGGATGATACGGTATCCGGTTGTATAAGAGAGGAAATTCTTTTGCTGCAAAGAAGGTTTATTTTGTGCATAAATCATCCATAGATTGGCATTAGCTTGTGTATATAGCATTGTTAGTTGTTACTTGAAGTTGGGCAAAACATGTTTTAGACATGAAATTGTAGCATGATCTGTTTAGAACAGTCATTTTGTTCATGGTTTTTTCCACAAACCATGTGTCTTGTGGCATTGTTATGTAGCAAGAACCACTTTAGCAATGGGATTATAATTTTTGTTTGGACCATGTTTTTGTATGCTTGTTAGCAATTGCCCTACCATTTCAAAGACTGAGAAAACACACAAGTGCAGTAAATGATCGTCTCTGCTTCTGCCAGGAAACAAATGCAATAATTGGAATAAGAAAAACACACTGCAGAAACATGAGAATTCAATTTCGTTCCAAAATTTATGCTTCCATTGTAGGGTTCAACAAAAATTGAATGTTCTGTTCACAAAGAAGCCGCCATAGCTCCTCTTAAATACTCGTTGGGGCTCAACCTTGCCGTCCAACATGTACAAATTGGCACACAATCTCCTTCCTTCCCGCTTTCCTATCCGTGTTAGGATCGTAATGTAAAGAAACTATGAAAATCCAATAGATGGTGCTCCGGCTAAATTATCTTCTACCAATACGCTCTCCTTCACTTCCTGTATCATTTTCAGCACTTGCCACATTGCGGGCCTCTGCTCCGGTGATGTCAAGCTACAGATACTGGCAATCTCCGTGAGCATCTGAAGTTGGCTGTCTTCGCTGCTATCATCTTCCCTCATCGCTCTTACCCAATCCGGAACATCAGTGGGCTCCAAGAATGGATGTTGCGATGGATGTTTACCCGTCAAAAGCTCCAACAACAGGATGCCAAAGGCGTAGACATCAGATTTAGAGGTGGCTCGGCGACTAGAGTTGCGAGTCTCTGGGGCTTTGTACCGTGCAGAGTCAGGGTCATCATACGAAGATGAATCTGCGATGAAGGCAAGACTGTAGTCTGTGAGACAGGCCTCAAAGTCGGCACCAAGAAGGACATTGGAAGCTTTTAAGTTTCCATGGATTAGCCTTGAAGCTTGGTGGATGTAAGCAAGGCCCTGAGCCACATCTTCAGCTATTTTTAAGCATGATGTCCAATGAAGAGGCTTTGCTCTGTTTGATCTTGAACCTATCCACAATTTCAGAGTCATGTTAGCCATGAATAATAAAAGGATATAACAGTAACAACTGAATCTGATTCTGACAAGAAAATGAATCAATCAACAACCAACATGGTCAAAATTTGCTTCACCTGCCATTGGTGTTCTTCAATTTTACCTCGGAAGTTGTCATATAATGCAACAACAATAATCCACTAAAATCTATTTTATTTTGAATCCATGAACTTGATGACATTTTTCATCAAATGGTAGGAAGGAACCAGGACAAGGTCTTCGAAAAAGTTGTGTTCTTTAACGATATGTTAGCTAAAAAAACTGCAACTACAAACCAGAACTCAGGAAGAGACCTGAATTTGTGTTTCTGTACTCACCGTGAATGAGGTTGAAGAGGCTCCCATTGGCCTGGTAGTCGTAGATGACGAGCCTCTCTCCTTTGGCCTGAAAATAAGCTCTGATGGGCACCAAATTGGGGTGGCGCAGCCCTCCCACGGCGTCCATGTGCCGATCGAACATCTCTGCACTCGTGATCGCCGTCTTGTTGGCGTCCAGCCTCTTCACCGTCACAATCAAC
>JAYMTA010002823.1:0-15607 GCA_036897625.1 Pelargonium cotyledonis | reverse complement strand
GTAAATTAGAGATGACAATCATGTACTTTTTCTATTTTACAATGGATATCCTTAATATATATATATATATATATATATAATTTTAGACAATTTTAAACTATTTTTCACCAATTCCATCAGTTAATCTTGACAAATTTTTCTGAAAATGCCAATTTCTCCCTTCTTGTCACCTTGTTTTGTAACTTTAACTATCCTATACTTGTCCCATTTTGCAATGAACTATCCTAAACTTCGCATTTTTGAATTTTTCTTAACAAAGTTAACTAACAAAATGAGTGGAAAACAATTCAAGGTAGTCTAAAGTAACGAAAAAAAAAAGTTTAGGACAAATAAAGAGTATTTATCTGTAATCAACTAATCATCCTAAAGACCTTTCATAATACAATTTTGAAGAGAACACATCTGAAGACTTTGACAAAGTACAAATAAGACTTTATCTTATATACCCATGTCCCTACGTTGTAGAGTTTCATCATTGTAATCAATTTAATAACATAGTTAGTTTGACATTAGACTTTGATCATACAAAGGAGATTCTTTTTCTTTTTCTTTTAATAGAAAAAGAACCCTTTTATGTAGCCACAAGACATTGCCTTCGGACATTTGTAGTAGCGATTTAAGAGCAACATTAATCCTACCTCTTGAACTTAGATGTTTTATTTTGATAAGCAAGCGGTACTTTCATTAAAGAACTTAAAAATGGCGAATAAAAGTACAAAGAAAGGCACACTAGGCTAAAGCCGAACAAGGGATAGAACACCAGAAAAAGAGAGTAAATTCAAACCCAAAAACATCAAGCAAGCATGGCAAAAAAGAAACGCTCAAACACTTTGCAACCACAATGCTATGACGAAGAGCATGAATGAGAGGCCGCAAACGGTGCCTCTTGTGCCGCGCCAAACAACCACGAATGTTCTACGAGCAAGGATGATCTCAATTTGAGGCTTTGCTTGTATGTTGCTGGAATGTAAACACTGTTTGAATCATGTTCTTGAGCTCAATTTGGCTCGTCGCTCATCATATGTCGCTGGAATGCATTTCAAGAAGAGAATAAACATCATCAGAAAATAGTCAAACAAACAAATATCGTTGACAAGAATATTTGGTATTTTGAATACGTAAAGAATAGTTTCAACATCCAATATAATGAGCACATCAACAACCCGATATACAATTTGAAGCCTATTATCAGTGTGAAAAATGAGGAGTTCAGGCAGAACATACGCTCAGTTGGCCGTGACATGAGAGGAGCATGGGAGACCACCTTGGTTTTTCCATTGCTACATAAATTCTGATCTGGAAAACAAATGTAATCCAAGCAATATTAACTGAGATAAATGACATTTTGGGTCGGGAGACAATTGAATTCCTAAGAATACAGAACATGTCTGAGTATTTTCATATTGCAATTCTTGCATTCTTATAATCTTTTAGAAATATTTGGAATTGACTTTTTTCCCCTTAAAAGAATTGAAATATTAAAGATTAAACAAACAACCCCATATTTTCTCCAACTTAGTTCACGTACATAAAATAAATGCTCCGTTCATGAAGACTGAACATTCTCTTTAATACACCAAAGTGCTCTTATTCTTACAAATTCAGTGAGTTCTAACTAACTAATTGTATGGATATTCTTGTTAATTCATGCGTAACTAACTACTCCCTCCGTCCCAAAATGAGTGTTTTGTTTCTATTTTTTGCAAAAATTAAGAATTACAAGATAATTTAGTGTGTTTCCAATATAACCTCACTTTCCCACCTTCACCTCATGTGCAGATCTGCCCATGTGCATAAGTGATAAGGGTAATATGGAAAAAACAATAATATAATAACTTAAAAATAGAAACAGGACACTCATTTTGGGACAAAAAAATTTTGACATACAGGACACTCATTTTGGAACGGAGGAAGCAAATAAATAAAATAAATAAATGAAATAGAAGAAAAACAAGTGATTTCTATACCATTTGCTAAAGGTAAACAACTTAGGAGAGCCTCGTGAAAAATTGCAGCTTGGAGATGGTAAGTTCAACATTCATTCTTCAAGTGTTCACGCAGAGCTAGCCCAGCATCTGTGCATGTAATCAACAAAAAACAAGCAAACAAGAGATTACAAACTAATTGCACTACTCGTCTGCATTGTGCGGTCATTATTATCCCTCTAATGGAATCCACTTCATTGCATTTGACTCATGTTGGATTAGTTGACAAGATATTTAAGTTGCTATACTCCGTGTGCTTGAGAAGTACCTGATGAACAAATAAATTTGAGTCCTTCAAATTCACATGAATGAAGAACTAGAGGTATCTCAGGAGCCACCACGTACTGCGGTTTCCTTGGTGTCTTGTCGGTATCCAATAATGTATCCACCAACTACAAATTAAAGGATCTTTTCTTAGTTCTATAAATTACAAACAAGAGTTTTAATTTAAGCATCACTCAAATAAAGATACTGTTCACTTAGACTATTTCAAAGTTCAATGGTACAACCAGCCAGTGTATCAAAGGTGGGCCAAATCCCTAATCCCATCAGTATCTTCTACTGCAAAATGTTAAACTATAGATCTAAAAAAAATCACCAAAGATATCTATAAGACAGCATGTTCTTGCGGCCTACAAGTTTATCATATGGCGTATTTATCTACAAGACTAAAAAGTATGCATGTATTTGGCAGGGAATACAGAAATCTAATCAACAACCAAGATGACATTTAAAATAAAAAATAAAAAAATCTGAAAGTTAAAGTAATTTTAGTCTTCCACTATCCCAACTTCCCATTTACCCTACTAAACTTGGTATTAGATGCAAGCTTATGACATGCAATTTCAGCCTCTCCATGTGCTCACATATGGGCACGTGTATTTGCGCAGGTATCATCTATCACTCACAAGTATTCGTTATGCTTCTCATATACTTGAGTGCATCTCAGATTTTGATTATCATAATAGTGAACGCGTCAAGCCATGATAAGGATCAGATAAAAAAAATTAAAAAAATAAACCTAGAAGCAGCAACACGCTTCTGTTTGTTGATTTTCTTCTATAACTTGGTATGAGCAAAACATAGAAAAAATTTCACAACCAATAGATATTATTAAAAAAAATAGCACGCACTTCAGGAAATTCGAGACCTTGTCCAATCATAAATAGTACAGCAACCATGCACCGGACTTGGTGCCACAGGAAAGCAGCACCTTTATCTTAATTGCATAAAGTTGACTGCCATCAAACCTGCAATAATGTAACATCAACAACAATTTGCAGATACTTGAACTTAGAAAATTGTAAATTACAAATATTCTTGTACAAGTCAAGTTTCATCGGATAGCCAACTATAACATGAAAGATGAATAAAGTAATAAACAAAATGTTGAAGGAAAAATCTGAGAAATTTGCCTAGAAACTAAAATCAAGACAGAATACAAAATACCGCATAATGCAGCTTCAGATATTCAAATAGTAATATTTTATCCAAATTCACCTATCTACATACTTCTCTCCAATTATTGCAATACATATATCATGTTTACCTTCTTTCTTCTTTTTAATCAGAAAAATTACCTACATTATTTGAAAATACTTCCAAGGAGGAAACCTACTACTACACATACCAAGAAAAAAGAAACAGTAGCAAGAATAAGCACAAACTATGATCCCATAACAGCAAAATGCAATACATCATCAGCATGATTAAGCTAGAGCAAAGAGGATAGTGAAATGTGATTGATAATCCATATCATATGAAAATCCAAAACAATAAGATCTTTCATACCGAGGACCACACACACTGGGAATAGCTTTCTAGGTTGACTGACTAAAATCCTTAGAATTGAAAGGCTGAGGGACCTAACAGTCGTACTCTCAGTTAATAATTTATTTAAATAAAATTGTATTGTTTCTTTAAATTTGCAATTTAGGATATTAGCCATATACCCAAGAGAAGATAAGTCTGAAATGATGATAGTGTAAGTCATCAGAGAAAGTACTTTCTAGTTCTTTCAACAGCCAGCCCAACAAACCAGAGCATCCACAGACCATTCTCATGTCATAAGGCTGGGCTTATGCAGTTTCAGAACAAGCATGTTGAAGGCTTCAGGATATAGATGAGGGAGAAATGAAGTCCATTTACGAAAGGAACTGTGCAAGAATCCCCATAATCAAATGGCTATAATCATAATTTCAATTCAAACAAAGAGTAAGCAAATAAACTGTCAACCTCATATCAGAAGGGAAAATTTCAAATAATGTGATATTCCGCTTGTAGTTGTGCACATTTAGAGCGTCCATCTTGCAGAAGTTTCTGAAGTCATGCTCTCCAATGAAGTTCTTACCAGCACTCTCCATAGCCTGGTGAAACACAAAATTAATTAAGGAACATTTCAGTTTTTTTTTCCTTCTATCTTTTGTTTCATGAGCAACTTTAAAATGGGTTCACAAAGTATTCTATTTTATGAGTAAAAAAGATATACCTACCAAGAGATCCAGATGATCTCTCCAAAAGAAGTATTTATATTCCCTGCTCATACAGCTAAACCTGTATTTGTCAAAGAAAACAAAAAGTATATAAAATAAAAAAGTCATGTGTCCATGAAGCTGCTGAAGATGATGTACGGAACTATGTCATCTACCATCATCTTAAAGTTGGAGGAATGGAAGAGAACTTCAAATGTCTAGACAAACCTTGCACTGAAGTCAACATGAACAGGACACCAGCCAATAACTCTAATATCTCTCGGAAGGACCCGGTTCAGTACCCTCACATAATCAATTTCTCCTTCTGACAAGAGGTAAGGGAATTAACAACTATTTGTGTATCAATTAAGCATGTACATTACCCATGAACAATAACAACTATTTGTGTATAATCTGTAACAATATACAGAAATATCATAAGCTCTCCCAGACTATCATAAGCTACTTTTCTCCACTCATTCCAACAATGTATATTAGCCTTAGAAATATATGAATATCCTAGTATTTACCAACAACAGAAAAACATTGGACAAAACATCCCTGGAGAACAGCACGGAAGCAAATGATCAACCATTTTCTCCCTGCTTCCCTTACACAAAGCACTAATTAACTACTATGTCTCGTCTTCAACATATTATCAACTGCAATCATCTGATTCCAAAAAATAAAATTGTGACTATATTTAGAAAAAAGTGCTCTTATCTGTCTTTGCAGGGTGGTTTTGGCAATATTTTTCATGTTTTTGGGTCCTGAGCTTTCATTCCTCTAGGCCCCTGTTTCATGGAATAAAATGATATTAATGTTGAACTGGGTAACTGTCCCACAATGAAAAAAATAGAAAGAGAATGAGCTAAATATAATGGTGCAAGTGAAACCCTAATAAGGTTAACATTTTACCAGTGGAAACCCAAACCATTGTATTGTAGCCCAATATTGAAATTTAATATGGTATCAAAGAAGGTTTTAATCCAGATTTAGCCCAAAGGTGACCCATTTATGTTGCCTCCCACTGTGGTCTCTGGTCCGTTTGCAAATAGATATGCCTGCAGCGGCCCACGTGTGGAAGAAAAATACTACACATGAGGGGGAGTGTCGATTGATAAAGCTTCGACTGTGCACGTGTCGAGCTCACCCAATAAAAGAAAAAAATATGACTCGCATGTGAGGGGGAAAGTGTTGAAGTGGGTTATTTTGTCCCACATTAGGAAAATAGAAAGAGAATGAGTTAAATATATTGGTGCAAGTGAAACATTACTGATATTGTTGACCTTTTAGTAGTGGAAGTCCAAACCATTGTATTGTAGCCCAATATTGAAATTTAATAATTTACAAATAATAAAAGGTGCACTTGATACTCGTGTGGATTCTCCGAACCTCATAAAAAGAGGTCAAACCGACTATTATCTAGTATCTGCAGACTAGAAGTCTTATTATAGCACCACATAGATGAACCCTTTCAGTCATGTGTCACCGTGTCAATATATTATATGGTCTTTAGTCAGCTACCCAAGCACCAGGAGAGGCGTTTCAAAGGTTTGACTTCGACCACACGCCAAGATCCAGCCAAAACAATATCATATCCAATCAACCCAACCCGAAACAGAAGAGACATAAATCCTCCTGATATCTTTTCACAAACTCACAGGCCACAGCAAACGACAAAGATTTACATTGGTTTACCCAGCAAAGTAGACATGAAAAGGTTGAAAAATTTAATACTCAACATGTATCAGAATTTTCAAGAGAGGCTGACTTGGCTTACCATATACGTCTCCAACAGCATGCTCCATAGAGTTGCTGTCCTTCATATCAGTTTCCTTGAGGTTTGAGCGTACAAACAGAGAAATTACCTGCATCAAGCACTTATGATTCTCATAGTTGTTCATATATATGGAAAAGAGAATGGATAGATAAAAAATAAATGTAAGGACTTTAGAGCTACAAAGAATAAAAGATCTGATGATAAATATTTACAAAGAAATAAGCTTAGAATTAATTGTTTACAATCAAACTCATTGTTTTCAGTTATTGCATCCCCTGACTATATGAGCAAGTTCAACAATTAGAAGGAGACAATGTTGGCGTGCAATAGTTTAAGATTAAATTCCTTCAAATAACCATTCCTTAGAGTGCTTTCTTACTTTCATGCAATCGTTGAGCAGGGTACAGTGCTAATCAATGCTATACATGAAACTTGAATTGTGTTATATGCAGCTGGAGTGGTGGCATAAAAATTATATAAATTGATAAGAATTGCCCATTTTTTAAGTCAATTACATAAGATACAGTCCTAAGAATCTGACCCCTAACAAGATTTTTTGGTCAATGAATAAGTTGATTGGATCATTAAAGTTGTGCTTGTGGTTTATTCAAGTTTCTTTTAATAGGGTATCTAGGTAATGAATGGACAGGTTTAGTTAATGGATTGGGGTTTTCTTAGTGGTCAGTGGTTTGAATTTCTGTCTATGGATAAGGATAACAACAACAACAACAACCATTTCCCAAACAATGTCAGGGCAGGCTGCATGATTCCTTCAGTAAACTCTTTAGGACCCACTGATTGTGTTCTCTTCCAGTCCTCTCTAATGTTATCTCATTTATTAAGCCAAGTGATATGATGTCTTTCCCCACTACTTCCATGTTAACTCAGGCCTATCCCTTTTTACTTTCTCCGAACTGAATTCTCTTACCTTTTCTTACAAGGGTAATAATCTCTTCACGCTAAGCATGTCTAAAACCATCTTAAATGGTTTGCCTGCATCTTATCTTCAATCGTTGCTACCTTCGTTCTTCTTTGAAAAGTCTAATTCATAATTTTATCTTTCCTATATTACAAAAAATCCACCTAAGCATTCTCATTTTCACTTCAACATGTAATGACTTCATAGCCTCTGTGGCTGTATAGCTACCATGTAAAAGATTTTTCCTTCAACTTCAGAGAATTCTGTTATCACAAAGAACTCCCAAAACCCTCCCCATTTCTGTTGAGTTCTTCACCTTCGTCTACTGTTTTCTCCTTTTTTATCTATAACTTGGATAACTCATCTAACAGAAGCAAATGCCAAAAGTGCGTGAACAATTAAATTGTTAATTACAGCGGAGTGTTCCAAACAAAGCTTCATTTATGTATGCGTGCTCCAACGTAAAATCAGTTTTTTTCAATGGTGAGGAGGCACAAAGATCTATATGATGCGGTATTAGCATAAAAAACACTGTAGCAACTAGCAAGGAGAAAATAGGAGAGACAAAAAATCATTAAATACCATCAGAACTAAATTATTCATCCAAAAATTAAACAAAATAAAATCCAGGGTCATATAAGGAACCTACAAACCTGCAACTATAAATGAACAAAATACCCAAACTAAATTAAGTTGCAACATTTCTTATTTTAATTCAACATTATAAAGATTCTTGATTAAGTATTATAATACACCAGCACTTCACATCACTATACCGATTCCCTTTAGCTTGAGTTTTTTTTTACAGTATTCAGCAATCATAGCAATAGTTCAAAACATGTCATGTAATGACACTCATCTTAGGGAAATGATACAAACCCCACAAGGTATAAACTGAAACGTATTGTCCAATAAAGAACAAGAATCAAACACCTCAAGGTTATCAGACCATGAAGCCCAAAAAACTTATAATCATAAAAAGTTTAGAAATCTGAACTTACTTGCCCAACAGAAGAGACTCCCTTATCTATTCTACCACATCTTGAGTACTGGAACTCTTTTCTCTCACCAACTGCAAGCCTTGTCTTCTCCAGAGCTTTGAAAATTTCAGACTGCAGGAAATGTAAAATAACGTAAAGAAACTCACACGCTTCCACCTGATGCAATGTCCTATGTTTTTTTTTCTTATTAAAAAAAATGACAATCATGTGTTTGTATCATGTCTTGTGTTTGTGTTTGTGTCTGTGTCTACTTCCATGTCCAAGTTCAAATTGGTGCTTCACAGCCTAGGGCACAACAATGTCCATCATGATCTCATGAGTAAATCCTATGAACTTTCTCAACAACCCGTGCCCATTCAGCAACATGACTCACAAAGCACAATCAAAAACATGATTACAGACTCTATATGATGGCCACCGAAAGAAATCTTAAAAATATTGGCCATAGAAGGATGAAAACTAGGATATGAGCTTCAAGTATTACCAAAATAACAATCAACGCAGCTTGTGCTCTTTACAGAACGTTATCCTTTCACACAAGCTGGCTGCTCATCAAGCAGAAGATGATTTTGTTAGGCAAACAAGACAACAGAATGTTTACTTTGTGAAGTAATAATAAAATAAACCCAAATGCACTTAAAAATAATAAATTACAATGAATAATTGGGCAACAACCTTACATCGTGAAAAGGACCATGATCTTTATTTGTTGCAAGGAGAAAGACACCAAATAAATGCATGCAACTCCTAATAAGATCAGTGTCTTATTATCATATATAATGTTCTTGAATAGACACCAATAGTCAGCAGTAATCACTTGATTGCGGATTATTAGCATTACAAGTTCATAAACATCATTTTCATTTATTAGTGGAGGTTTATATCTAAGTTCAAATCTTTTTTTTATCTCAGAAGCTAAGGAAAAATAGAAGATGAAGATTTGCACCTCAACTGTTCGATCCATTTGTGCCTCGGAAGCAAAACCATAGAACCTGCAGTGTATAGCACACACAGTTAGAAGACCATCATTATTCAACATCTTGCATTTTTAGTGGACTACAATTTTTAAGGCACACAAAAAAAAAAATTGAACAATATAATTAAATGTATGAACTTCTTTCCATTCTTTTACTGCTAACCAATGGTCTATGAAATACCAACATTCTAATCATGGTGAAAATCGGTGTCCGACACGCGAACCAGGCACAACAAGCTTTTGACACATGTCTGACTCGTGAAATAGACAATACCAAAAGTAAAAGGTAAAAATTAAGTGCTCCCGAAACGCAAATTGCAGGTCTGTGTCAAATTTTAAATAAAAATATATTATTTTTTCAATTTAATAATCCTCTGATGTTTTGCCTATGGATTGTAATAACTTGGTTTTTATTTTTCTACTTGTAGGACGTCATTTGTGTTGTTTATTTAGGTTAAACCTATGAATATGGGTTGCAGTGGCTTGATTTGATTCCTCATTGAAATTGGACTTGTTTACTTTAGATGGTGTCAATCTTAATTTGACATACTACTAAATTTAATACAATAAAAAACTATCAATGTATATATGTAGTTATACATAAAATATACTAAAATGAAAAATAAAAAAACAAATGCATTCTAACATATCATGTCCTATGTTTCTTGAAAATGCTGAATTACGTGAACAAATCGCGTTGCGAATCTTGTCGCGTATTTGAATATATGTTTCATAACCGGTGGAAAGGCAAACTAAGACTTATGTGCCAAGGATTGGATATTACTAAGGAGATACCAGTCCTTTTTCAATGTTTTTTCATTTTCTGCAGTCAGTCTTTGTATGAGCACTCAAAAGATATTTTGCTTCTCCAAACTTGACAGGAGGAATGCAATCAACCTATGAAAACATATTTTAAATGACGAGGCCAGAAAATATAACTACAATACATACATACCTCTGACCAAAATACATGACTTTTAGCGCAACATATCTCTTACAAAGATGATTCATACTCCTCATGTTGTCACCTGTGCACAAAGATAAATCATTAACATAGTGCTCTGTACATTATTAACTTTGTAAAGCAAACTCGTACTTCTCGAATGGAGGCTGATTTCAGATTAGGCTATATGTATAGATAATTTCAACAGAATGAAAGCTAGTTAATCATTTGCATTAAAAAAATACACGAAGATAGATTTACAACAACAATTCAATTTGAAAATGGTAAAACCTAAACTACAGCAAGTAAACTATTTAAAAACATGATTATAAAACAGACCAAATGGGCAGCAAATACATCAACATAACTCATAAGAAAATACAAAAAACTAAATTAGGCCAAGTAAACATTCAGCCATTAGCTGATGAGTTATGTAGTTTATCATGGTAAATTGTGCCTACTAAAGACATTTTGACAGCAACAGGTGCAACTGTTTAGTTCTTGCCTCTTTGTTAGGTCTCTTATTACAACTATCGAGCATAGAAGGGTAGATCTAACCACAAAAATTGAAACTTTCTAGTTTCTACCAAACACCTAGTATAGGAACAAACAAAGATCAACTTGTCTCTCATACCAACAACATTTCAACAAAAGGAACATGGCCTATCAAGAAAGGATAGGCTCCAACTTTCTATCCTAGTTAAGCTATGTTTTTTTAATAGACTCAGCTTGAATAGAAACATGTTCCTCTGACCAAGAAGCTACATCCAAGCGCTCCTTTGCATAAAAGATGCAACTGTAGCTTGGAAATCAGTTGATGAATCATAATCAATTCTGTAACTAGAATGATGGAACCACAGTCCTTTTTGGTGTCAATTTTCACACCAAAAGAAAGATTTTTGCCCAACTCCATTGCAATATCTGATAAAAGGCCAAACCAAAAGCTTACTTTTAAAAGAATCGTCCACTTCTTTTAAATATAGGAATTCAGAGATAAGAACCATATGGTTGGACAAAGAGGTTCCAACTATGCCTTGTCATAGCAGCAAATGTTCCTAATCCCGAGTTCCCAACTCTTTTCTTTCTTTTTTTAACACCAAGTGCACCCATCCTCTTCAGCAAGTCATTTCCCAAACAAAGTTGAATCTTTTAGCAAAAATCCTTGAGATTTTCCACTCATATTCTTCTCCTCGTCTAAGTCCCATCTATTATTATCTCCCACATTAAATCACGCATTATCATATCTAACTTTCTAGTTTCTCATAACTGAATATCACATATTTCCTTGCAGGGTCACTAGACTACCAAAGCTGCATCATTTCTACTTTATCTTGAGAAATAGAAATTGAAAACAAACAATAATTTGGCTATCAAAACATATTGCATAAAAATGAGTGAGAGAATAAAAGAAAAACCTGGTGTTTGCTGTCTCACTTTCTTTTTTGACTTCCTACCACCATTTTTTTTGTACTCCCTGACTTCCCCAACTGAATTTTCACTGTTTGTAACAGATTTATGTAGCTTATCCTCTCTCTGCAGCAAAAATTTCCAATAAGCTCCACTACACTAGAGCACACCATGCTTCAAGTTCAAAATAATAATCGAGACGATAGCTTCTCCATCTAAGATTGAGAGTGTGATTAAGAACCTGATTGCAGCGACAATCCGAAAGCCGAGACGATAGCTTCTCATTCTGGGCCAATAATTCCTGGATTTTGAAATTCAATTTCGGAAGTGAAAACAAAAAGTTGATAGAAGAGTGTGTTGGTAGAGATGATGAAATATGAAGTACCTGAAGTCTGGCCTTGAGGGATGCGACTTCGCATTTTAAGGTACTGATCAGATCAGAGGCTTCCTTGGACATGCTCAATCTTGAATTCCACCAACTTTCAAAATTGAGCTAATCAATGTGTTTTGTGCGATGGAGGATTCAGAGGCTGAGCAAGGCTTAGTACGGAACAATGTTCTTTTTACTTTTTTTCCTACCCGGTCCGAACCGGAATACCATGACCTAAATACGAACCCAATCTTTTCAACAACAAAAATAACAACGGCTAAACTAAACTATTTGTGCTTACATGTCTTGTGGTCAAAACACATATTTTTGTTGTTATAAAAAAAAAACACATATTTTCGTGAGAAATTATGAATTTAATTCCCAATGAATAAGGTAGAATGGAGTCTTGAATTAAAAGGAGAGAACTAGTATAGCTCAATTGATATATACGCATTATAATAGTATGGTTTTGCTTGAGTGTTGGCTAAACGTACGGTTAGGGTTTTGTGAATTAATTGAACATTGTTTAAGGTTTTGCTTGAGTGTTGGCTAAACGTACGGTTAGTGTTTTGTGAGTTTAAGCAGTAGTGTAGCTGTGTAGGGTTTGTGCGTAAACGGTTGAGGTCAAGCAATGAGTGGTGTGGGTCGCTATGTGGAAAGGTTACGACAAGGGTGGTAGCGCATTTCACTGTAGGAGAATGAGGGTGTAGGTTTAAATTACGAAGATCTCGAAGCAAATTTTGGTTTCATTTTGGAGCTCGATAGAGAGTGATTATCATTGAACTCCCCATTGGGGTGAAGGTAGAGACAAGGTGAGATATTTGTTTAATCCCTTTACGAAAATGACATAATCATATGTTTACGGACAATCTATTATTTTTCAATAACCACGTGTTGTTATGTAAATGAGTGACAACGAGTGAGCGACAAAGTTCCATAAATTTTTGTCATGTTAGTTTATGAGTTCAACTATATTATCTCCTAGTGGGTTATGCAATTGAAAAGGTGTGTTGGGATATAATAAAATATGTTAAAGAATTTTCAGGAGGCTGAGTCACATCGTTTCAAGGGTGTGTGGAAGCCTATTATGAGACTCAAGGTACCAATGGATGTGCTGAGACCAATCAAGCGTCGTATGAAATTGAGAATCTAGGTTGTATAAATATTTTGACAACTTAAAATCTAATAAACTCCACACACTTTGTTTTTATTGTGGTGTTATTCGACATGAAGAAAAGTTATGCAAGTTTATAAATAATTATTGATAACTTGCATTTTATGCTAGCTTTTGTACCCTAAATTATGCGTAGCTGTCATGTTTATCTCATGTTTTGCACTTGAGTTGCCCTTATTTGAGTGTGAAATGTCTAAAATACCCTTTCTTGTGCTTAAGTGTCTTGAATAACGACTTTGGTTTATTTTTGGTGTTTATGCATAATTACGCTTATTTGTGCTTAATAATGCTTGCTTTAATATTCTGAAAGTTTTCAGCATATTACTAATAGATCCGAGCATGCAGGGGAGCGAAAACCGAAGTCGGGAAACAAAAAGTGGAAAAAGCCTCCAGCGCCAACACTCAGCGTCACAGTGCCCATGAGTCCTCCAGAATTTGAAACTCAAACTGAAGTCAACATGCAATCAACTCCATCACGAGAAATCAGGAAAAGTCAATGGGAGTCAACCCTCGCAACGCCGCATTGCCACGTTGCTGAAGATCTATAAATAGAAGCTCGTCTCTAGAGAAAATGGTTTGGAATTTCGAAGCTCTCAACCTCTCTCCACCATCTCCAGACCTTCTAAATCAATTCCTAGAGCCTACATACCGTCCACCATCTCTGTCCATTTCAGTTTCATCTTTTATTGCTTGTCTATGGATAATATTTGGGATAATCAAACTCAAAGGTCTTTCGGTAGATCATCGTCGATTTTTTTCGATTCTGAGATCACCCCCTTGTTGTAGTTGATAGTTTTATTTGTGCAATTCTAGATTCTACAATTGCAATATTAAGTATTAGTTCATTTCATTTACCATTGCTCATTATTGTTATTTCGGTTTGTGGATTTTATGCTTAATATATTCATCTTGTTTATTGTCATTGTTTATCATATCACAACTATGATCAAGGAATCACTAAGTGATAGACATGTAGTTGATCGTAGGGCGATGATTTGATCTACTCAATTTTTCCATAGTAGTTTTAATATTCAAGTGGTTATGGCGGTTCATTGGGTGCATAGCTTTGAAGTGGCTTGATCACCCACAACTCAGATCATAGCACAAGCCTCACCTTGACAATAGGGTGGCTTATGTGGATCGAATCACCTAGTGGAGCGACTCTATTGAAGTAAAAATTCTTTAGTGCTCCCCATGTTGTGTTTTAATTAAGGAGGGGGGAGGGGGGCACACAGTGTCCAAATTAAGGGCACACACCAATTTTATATTAAACCAAGTTTACGTTTTACGTGAATTTCAATTTATACAAAATTAAATCCACAAAAGCAATAAACAAACAACAACGATATAATATTTGAAGATATGCAATAAACCAAAAGAAACAAACGGTTTTGGCAAAAAATTTTGCGAAAAGTTTTGACCAAAAAACATTTTGCAAAGCAGTTTTTGAAAAAGGTTTCCACAAGCAATTTTAGCAAAAAGGTTTTGGCAAAAGGAATTTGCAAAAACAATTTTTTCGTAAAAGTTTTGTCAAATAATTTTTGCAAAAAGGTTTTAGCAAAAGATTTTGGCAAAAACAATTTTAGAAGAAATAAGAGACGCAAAGCCAAAATAAGTAAAACGGATATGCAGAAAGAGAAACACAGAAACAAAACAGGCACGAAGAAAGAAACTGACAAGAAAGCGAAAGCGGACACAAGGAGGAACAAAAAAAGAAAACGAAACAAAACAAAACTAATAAGTAAAAACAATATAAATAAAAAGGAAAGGAACGAACTCACAGATCGCTTTAGAAATAGAGCTAGCCTTCAGAAGATATTGTCTCTCTATTGTGCAACGGGACTTCAGCAATCATCTCGTCAGGATAATTTGTGTAACGAAGCTCTGCATTGCGCACGAAGTGAAAGCCTCTAGTGACCTCTGACCATAGCGTACCTCCATCGAAGCTTTGACCACCACGGAACAACTCTCTCACTAAGCAAACAATGAACACAATAGAGAATGGTTCTGGTAATTTCGGGTGTAGAGAACAAGAAGGGTGTCAACCTTTTATAGAGGCCAAGGACTAGACTTGTAACAACCCCTTTAAAACATGAACTAAATTGGGCCATAAAATATGAGATTTAAAGCAAACAACGGCCCAATTAATTTTAGACTTTAAATGGACTATTACAAAATTTGAAAGGTCTTGGATCAAACTCATCTCACAAACCCAATCGTTCTGGGTCCAAAAAGATAGGAGCCTCGACCGAGACATTCACCCAAACGCCCGAGTCCGGTCCGGTCGTGCTGTGCCTTGCCGAGGCAAGCGCGCGCGTGTGGGCTTGGTCCATTATGCCTCTCTAATACTTGTTTAATAATATTAGAACTCTAAATGTATTTAAACACTAATTGCTCCTTCTTTTTAACTAATGTGAGACTCTCAATTTAATATTTATCTCATAAGTTTGAGATAATTTACAATTAAATTGTCCCAATTAATTAACCAATTTGAGTGATTTTAAACTATGGATTTCCACCTTAAATTAAAGGTCCTAATCCCATAGATTATTAGTCCAAGTGTTCTATTAGATAAAAT
>JAYMTA010002822.1:0-15611 GCA_036897625.1 Pelargonium cotyledonis | reverse complement strand
TTACCTGTATGGTAAACAGTCGTTTGGTGTTCTAAGAAGTTAATGAGAGTGATTTACTAGCGGGAAGAGTTTGCCTCGTATAGATATATGCTAGTCATCTGATACGGTTGAATTTTGTGATGTAGGTTATGTAAACTAGTTTCTCTTGCAATGTTTCTTTGTTATAGTCTATCTTAACCTTTTCATGTCTTCTTTGCTATCACCTACAAAAGTTATTGTAAGCTGTTGATTGTTTTTTTTTTTTTTTTCTGTTATTCAAAAGTTTACCTGTATGGTAAACAGTCGTTTGGTGTTCTAAGAAGTTAATGAGAGTGATTTACTAGCGGGAAGAGTTTGCCTCATATAGATATATGCTAGTCATCTGATACGGTTGAATTTTGTGATGTAGGTTATGTAAACTAGTTTTTCTTGCAATGTTTCTTTGTTATAGTCTATCTTAACCTTTTCATGTCTTTTAGATGCGGAATAGGGCCTATAAGAACGATCAATTTCTTATAACTTGTTTCAACTGCTTAATTTATTTTTGTAAATACTTAACAATTGTGGTTGAGATGGATTTTCTTAGAAACACCCGCTTAATATCACACGCACAAAAAATGCTTCCATAAAAAACTGAAGCATCATGTAGAGTAGTGAAATGCAAATCGGGTACGAAGGATCTCTATGTGAAGTTGTACATATGTTTTGGAATGCGCATCTGTGTCAATTGCATATGAATTGATATTTTATGTCTTGGTAATGTAACATGAATTGTTTATACTTGCAGCTTGGAACATTATATGCAAAAGACTTACTACAAGACTGCCTCATTAATTTCAAATAGTTGCAAAGCAATTGCCCTTCTTGCTGGACAAACGGCAGAAGTTTCAATGTTGGCTTATGAGTATGGCAAAAATCTGGTTTGTAACTCATATGCTTATATTAGTTACTAATTAAAAACAACAAAACCAGTAGTTGAAATCTTTTTTGAGTTTACTGGCTACATCTTGTCATCTTGATAACAAGGAAAGGGGATGGTTAATGAAAAAATGAATGGAAGATTTTAGCCATCATAAGAAAAAAAACAGGCATCTGTATCTATATTCTGTAAATGAATGACATAGAATAAACGGTATACACAGAAATCTCCAAGAAACTTGATCACCTGTGCGTTTTTTGTTTTGTTTTGCTGTTCTAAGGTCACTTTTACATGTGATCACTGGTATCTGTGTTTTAAGTATATAGCTATGCCAATGTGTTAGCCTATTAGGCTTCAAATCATGGAGCATCCCCAGGTTTATTTTATAACATTAGCACCCCATGTTTACTTGACAAATAGAAAAAAGTATTAATAATAGACGAAGTGCTAACTAGTTTCATGATGAGGTTGAATTGAAATTTATACCTTAAATTAGGCGTAATCCTCATCATATGCATTGGCTACTCAGTTAATGTTTTGGATCAATTTGACAATTCAATAGAGAAGTGAAACTGAATAACCCCATGTGCACTGATCAACTCTCAGTATGATGTGCTCAGCTGATGCCATGATACACGCTGACACATTCTGCAAGGATCCATGGCTGTTTTGGTGTTGAAATCCTCAGTGGGCTTACTTCCACCGGTGCATGTTAAAGTAGTAGTAGTAGAATTGCTGGCAAAAGCTACTGTTTAGGTGTTGGTCTCCCTCGTTATTTCCTTTCGTTCCTATCCTTTGAGGTATTATGTATTATATGATCGGCGTTAGAATTGTTGTTGGAGTTGCAAAGCCTAGAAGAGTACATACAAAGAATAAAGGAGCCAGTGGGAGGAATAGTAATCATGCTGTTTGCACATTTGCAAAGTATCTGTCTTATATATTGGAATATTGATACTAGTAAAGATGTTTTCATTGAAAGTTAGTTAGCTGAGCCGGAAATATTATTTAGGTTTCAAAGATGCAGTTATGGGGACTGGTCGCTACTCACTAGATAGAGGATTGACAGTGTGAAAGTGGAAGAGAGCTCAAAGTAGAAGGAAAATAGGAGAATCTTGAGTAAATCGGAATCGGAGAGAAATCCAACAATCTTAACTCAGTGGAGAAGTTATCTGGCTGTTCGGCACTTTCTGTCCTAAGCATTATTCCATTCTATCTGGCAGGTTTGATGTCTAAGTAGGTGGGTAGTTGGGTAAGGTAGATGGGGATATGTCATGGTTAGATGTCACATGAATTTGACATGGTTAGATGTCACATGAATTTGACATGGTTCTTATATATGCATTACTTTCGCCTATTTTAACTGAAAAGATGAGCAAGTATCCATGTCGTGTAGTAAATCTCAGAAGTGGTCCGTAATTTGAGGCCTTGTTTGGGATGTTTGTCCGTGATTTTCGGATCCTAACACCGCACTCTTGTGAAAGTGAACACATTTACATTTTTTTTTCCTGTTATTTTATTTTAATGTTTTGATGTTTATGTTTTCCATTTACTTATTATATACTTGAGAGAAAAGCTTATTTATTTATTACTTATGCTCAATTCAAAAGGATGGAGAGATTGAAGAGCATGTTAGAAAGATGATTAATGTGGGTTGGATGACCTTGTTATGAATGGAGCAAGGTGCCGTGTGGCGCATGTCCGTCAACTTAGGCCATCCATGGTGTGGCGATTTGACTGCATCTTAGCCCTTTTGAGTGTATTAATTACAAGGCCTAAATTTTCTCCAATGGACAACATTAAAGTCATAAACACAGCAGTTTGCGGTATCGCTTGAAAAAAATAAGATTAGGAATGAATCTATTCGAATAAGAGTTGTAGTGACTTCAATTGGAGATAAGATAGTGATTTCATGAGGATTTTCGTTTGGAATTTAGCTAGGAGAAGCTAAAAGGTGGTAAGAGTAGGGGGAGGCCTAAATTAATGCGAAGAAAAGTAATAAAAGTAAATGCTCTTCTGTTCCAAAATGAGTGTCCACTCTCTATATTGGGTAGCTAGCTTGTTATGCATGGATTACCAATAATGTTCCTAAAATTAGTTAGAACCCATTGAGTAAAATAGGAGCACAGGGGGCTACAAGAGGGAAAAATTAATTCTAACTAACTTATTCTTAATCTTCACAAAAATAGGGAAATTGACACTCATTTTGGGACGGAGGAAATACATGATAATGAATTACTTAATGAAGGAGATATCATTTTATAGGATGAGTGGGGGAGGAGAATGAGAGAAGATCCTAGACAGTGTTGCTGAAGGATATATGTAACCATCTCGACTTTGCTTGGGAAATTGCTTGGTTGTTCATGCTCAATTTATTCTGTATGACGCTTAATATTGTTGTTAAAGAAAAATAGCATTTATGGTTCCATAAGTCTGATTTCTAATTTTCAATTGTGATCCCTCCATGTCACCATAGGAAAACCAACTACCAACCCCCAACTATTACCATCCAGTTTTCTCTCTTAATTTCTTTTTTTTTTCTTTTTTTTTTTTTTTTCTTTTGCTGTCACAGGGTTTGGCGTTTCAATTGATAGACGACGTTCTTGATTTTACGGGCACATCATCTTCCCTGGGAAAGGGCTCTCTATCTGACATTCGCCATGTAATTCCATCTACTTTTACTGCTATATCTCTATGCTTGAAAAACTGTTGAGAGCTAACTGCTATGCTCATTGAAGTGTATGCTACCAAGTACTAAGCATGATAGAAACATTGTACAGTTACTATGTCTCTATGCTTGAAAAACTGTTACTGCTATGCTCTTTGAAGTGTTTGGTACTAACCACGATAGAAACCTTGTACTGTTGTACTACTGAACTTGAAAAGTGTATTTCATGCACCAGAGATAGAGATTCCAAAATCCATGATCAGGCTTTAGCTTGTGGTTTATATACAGTATTTCATACATACTTACATATGCATTTGTGGTGCACAGAAAAGAACATGATATGGTAACTATTTGACTATTTGTAGAGTCTATAAGATCAAAGAATTGTTTATTTCAAATATTTATTTCACTTATTCTGAAAATGATATATTATTAATTAATTTGGTATCATACTTTTTTGTGTTGTGAATATCTATAGTTTAGGGTAGGCATGCATTAGCTAGAACTTAAAATATTATTTCTAATGAAGCTGTAGTATGGCTAACAACAAAATAACTTTTTGATGTCATACTTCTTTTTCCTTGTTTGTTTTTGAGCTCATCGTTTCTGTGGTATCTGTATTTGTCTGTGTGCATTTTGGGGTTCTTATTGGGATTTTGCATCCAGTCAAAATAGAGTTGTGAGAGTTAAGGTGAAACACGATGCAAAGATAATTTGTTCTGTATGGAAAACACACTACTGAGTAGTACTAACCTGTCATGTCTTGATGTGTTAATGTTGTTTTCCTTATTGTGTTTCCTTTGTTCTGATACGTTCTTAAATGTTGTTCAGACACTGATTCTAAAAATCTCTCTATCGACATTAGATTCCTTACACTTGACGACTCTATGGACCATAAGTATGTTTCCTAATTAGCTGTCATTTGGCTGTTGATAGAGTTGAAGGGAATTAATAGGTTTTTCATTGTATTTGTTTGTGAAATACATGAAGTTCACTTCATGAGGTTAATAGTTAGGCTCAACATAGTAGGGCTATAGGTTATACATTTTCAGGTATGAAAACGATGGAATTGATGATCGTATCAAATGTTGTAGTTGACCCTATTATATGTCAAGTGTGGATAATGCAATTAAAGTCTAGGGCATCCTATGAAATTTGTACACCATGGTCGATCTGTATGATTTGATTTGTATGTATGCTTTGTATTGTTCTCCTAAGATATATAAGCTGGCTTTTCTCTCCATGTGCCAAATTGTGAGGTGTCATGATTAAGCGCTTTATTCCATCAAGTCAATGCCTTTATTTGTATGATATTGAGTATTTTCTTCTGGTTTTGCTCCAATGAGTCGTACATGCAAATCTCGCAGGGCATTGTGACAGCTCCAATTCTGTTTGCCATGGAAGAGTTCCCTCAATTGCGTGAAGTTGTTGACCAGGGTTTTGACAATCCTGCAAATGTTGAGATAGTAAGTTTCTAAACTAATTTGCTATTTGCCTATACATGGTATAATGATATTTACAATGGACACTGAATTTACATTGCAATTGAAAACCTTGTGTATACTTTCTTCTCTAATGAGATTTATCTGAAACAAATCTGGAGCAGCGATTCTCCCATTTTTCTTTTGTGCTAATTTGTACTTGGAATCTGCTGTGTTGTTCAGTTCCTTCATTGTCCACGTAAATTAAACCTTTTTTTGTGAATGATTCTTCACATATCATCATTTAGAATTTGTTTACTGGATGCTGACCTATATTTGGTTACATATCTAGGCCCTTGAGTATCTTGGGAAGAGTAGTGGAATACAGAGGACAAGAGAGCTAGCCATGGAGCATGCCAAACATGCTGCAGCAGCAATCAATTCCTTACCGGAGAGTGATGACGAGGATGTATTAAGATCAAGGCGAGCACTTGTAGATTTGACTGAAAGAGTCATTACAAGGACAAAGTGACAAAAGTAGTTTCAGAGTTGCTACCATGAACCCTGTATGAAGAAAGCTTTTAAATTTCAATCATTGCACTTGGATGGTGATGGAAAAACTTCCATCCTATTACCTTTGTATTCTTTTAATTTTTCCATCTTGTTCAATAATTATCATGTAAATTAAACACTACGAGGAACTTAGCTGATGATTCTATTAATTCAGCTCAAATGAAAGTATCTAGAATTATAGCTCTTGTTTTATGAATCAGTTGCTACTGGTATAGAGAAATTTAAGGTCTCGTTTGGTGTCTTTCGGTGATTACTGGTCGTTTACCTTTTAGTAAGCAGTGATTACAACGGTTTATATACCATTTTTCCTAGAATTTGGCGAGTATGGACTTGTTAGCCAATTTTCATGTTTGCAGTACTTTTTAAGATGTATCTGACGTTGTGATTGGTAAAGTTACAGGTTGTATTCCGATGATTGGATGTTTGGTCACTGGATGGATATGACAGTTTTTTTCCCCTCGTCGAGATGTAAAGTGGCCCATTTGGCGGTACCAGCTAATGAATCAAGGTGTATTCTGTTCTTTTCCCTGCGGTTACTGTCTTAGTCCTGTTTTCATTTTGTTCATTGGTAGGAGGTATTGATGGACACAAACTCGACACGGATTGTTGAGCTTTTTATGACTTGTCTTTAACTTTCTTGCTACCATGAGCAATTTACAATTCTTCTGTTGTTTCCATTATATTGTTTTTGTTGCAAAATACAAGAGATAATGGACATTAGAGTTGAATGAAGCTGCAGAGACGTAGGCTACGGTTGACCGTACACAAAAATACTCACAAATATTGTACACAAAAATACTCAAATATTGTACACAAAAATACTCACAAACTAGCTGATAGAAACCACAGCATTCTAGTTATCAATCTCATCTTTAGCCTAATAATATATGTGCCCTATGATACATGCAAAATGATAAGTTAATACCAGTTTGCAGAATTAAGAAGATAACGATGATGCATAATACAAAATTTGCGATTCCCGTGCTCTAGCTTCGTTTACTTTGCGCAATTGCTGTAACTAGTTCTTCATCTTGTTCCAGGGATCATAATCATCTAATTAATAGTACGTCTTGTGTGACGAAAGCAGCCCAAGCATCCTGTATAGCAACAAAGTAGAGCATGTCAGAGAAGAATTCGTGGACGAATCATGTTCTGTTTGCATCAGAATTGTATCGGTGTATATTTCGCGCACCTGAAGGATGGTGAAGACCTTTTGGGCAACATACTTTTGCGGGAGTGTTGCCCCTCTCTGTTGCAGTTTGTCTGGGTGCAAACACAGCTGTGATTTCTGGTAAGCCTTCTTCACATGTGAGCTCTCTATAAGGTATGTTAAAGGGACTACATTCCAACCACTGTCGGCCCATAGAATCTGTACTTCCAGCGTTATTTGTCATCTCATAATTCATACTCCCTCCGTCCCAAAATGAGTGTCTTGTTTGTCTAAATTTTTTGTCCCAAAATGAGTGTCTTGTTTCTATTTTATGCTATTATATTATTGTTCTTCCCATATTACCCTAATCACTTATGCAAATGGACAAATCTGCACATGGGTGCACATGGGATGTAGGTGGAGAAAGTGAGGGTTATATTGGAAACACATTAAATTATCTTGTAATTCTTAATTTTTGCAAAAAATGGAAACAAGACACTCATTTTGGGACGTAGGGAATATTATATTACATAGCATATATTCCACCCCTCCCAAAATAAGCGCTTCATTTTCCTTTTAAGAAATTAATTGTGCACAAATTTTTAATTTATGTCCTTAGCTGTGCATGAGGATTATAGAGTAAATATACAACAACTGACGTTTTCTTAAAATAGAAAACGTGACACTTATTTTGGGACGTATATAATTATAATAAGATGTTTACCTGATGGAGTGATGAAAGCAGCAATCTTATGTTTGATTCCTTGCCAGATGACCACGACCCCAATTGCTTATCCAATACCTTCAATTCCATCTGTAATCAACCAACTTTCATTCAAATTTTCCTTTTTTCCCAACAGATAATATATATATATATATAAGATTCACATTGATTTGCAATTTCAAGTCTTTCTAATATTGATCCTTCCCTTCCATATTTGGTGTCATATTTTATATATGATGCCCTGGGATAATAAGAAAATGAGTCGTTTATTATGCCCATGCATAACAAGATGTGATGTGACCATTCCTATCTATATATATGAAACATTGAATTTAGTAGTTATTTGCTTGGAAACTTTAGGTGCTTACATCATCTTCTGATTGTTGCTTTGCTTCTCTTGTCCATTTCTCCAATTCCTCATCCTGCATAAGTTGTATGGATTGGAAACATTAACATGCAATTATAGCACATCTTTTCAATACTGTCTTTTGATGTAATAACTGAGTTGGAGATGTATAATTATAATATATTCAGGTATGATTAGAAGAAAAACAGATGATGATGAGTACTTTACCTCTAGATGTTGCACTGAATTATGTCCATTTAATTGTTGGCCCAAAAATTGACACTCCTTAGGCCTCTCTGCAGGGAGGGAATATAATACACAACAACTGAAATGTTATTACCATAGAATTCTGATATGATGAATCTTTGTTCCAAAGTAGATGAAAGTTGAGACATTACCTGGATTCAAAGCACTAGGCTGCTCTTTTACTTGAGGACTTTGTTGGTTAAACTTTTCCTTTGCCCATGCAATTGCTTCATCAATGGCTTCATCATTCCCCTCTCGGTAGGAATCAGAGTTGATCTCAATCACATAAGAGCTCATAACATCATTGTCGTCGTCCTCCTCTTCTTGATCTTGCATTAATCTGTCGTCGTTGCCATCACCAGCAGCACCGCCTGGAAATTCGGTTTTTCCCTCCCAATGGCAGGAGGAGACGGCAGATGAACTAGAGGAGTTGAGGTCAAAATCGCTGGCGGACACTTTCAGGCTCCGGTATGAATTGGGCTCGACATTGATTATGTCGGGGGATGTGACCCTTTGGGAAGAGAATCCCTGGTAGGAGCTCCTGTGTCCACTGTCCATGTACTGATTCTGATCAGACAATGAATTGGATGGAGAATTGTATGCAAAACCTCCTCCTCCTCCTCCTCCTGCTTTGTTCTTCGGATTTGGATCTTCTGCTGGCTTCATTGTGGATGAGTTCCATCTGCAGGGGACATTTATTGGTCTGTTCCAAATTCCAATCAACAACATGCAAGTAACTTTTCAATTTTTTCCTCAACCAAACCATAATTGATATAGTTAGATTTGATTTGTTCAACAAGTTAGGTCAAGTGTTGGTTTCTGTTTGTTCAAGTGACTACAAATTAGTTGAATCTCCAACAGTAGCTCAAAATCAAACAATTATTGCTTTCCAAAATGCAATATAGAGAGAAGAAAGGTAATAATCCAAGCACAGTAACTATTTTTGGTGGATGATATAATACCTGAGCTTCGAAGCAAACGAGTATAATGCCACGTCATCTCCGATCGCCCGCCGGCGAGGGCTGAGCTCGTCCGAGCTCACCACCGACGACGAGTTGGACTTCCCCTTGGAGCTCGGCGCCCTGGACTTCCGGATCCGATCTTCCCGATCGTTCCCGAAGATATCGCTGTAGAAGTCGTCGCTCTTGGCCGGGATGTTGAAGGCCCTGAGGCTCCGGCCGCTCTTCCTGGGCGGCACGGCCGCGTCGGGCTGGCGGAAAATCTCCTCGTAGAAGGAAGCGTAGGTGGAGAAGTCGCCGGAGAGGGTGCGGGAGACGACGGTCCGCGGCGGGCCGCACAAGACGGGGGGGGAGGCGGGCGGGTGGGGGGTAAACTAGGTCCCGGGCCGGGCCGCCGAAGACGTCGGAGAAGTCGTCGGCGTGGAGAGAGTCGGCGTAAAGGAAGCGGCGCGTGGAGAGGGCGGGGGTTCCCATGCGCATTCTCCAAGAATCGTCCATGAGAGAATTTGGGGAAGTGAAAGTGAGGAGAGATCAGAATATGCAGAATGTAGCGATTGCTTTGTGGTTATATAAAGTGGGTGTGGGAGGAAAGGAGCTTTTGTAATGGTAGCTAAAGGTGATGGAACATTTTTATTTTTATTTTTATTTTTATTTTTATTTCATTTTTGAGTGAATCTTTTTAGTTAACGATTATTTGGACAGGTTTGGTTATCTGTAAAGATGTTTATTTTTATGGTGATGGTGATGTGACCGTTACTCTATCCCTAGAACGGAACAGCTTTGGACTGAGCCGTTTGTTGTGGACTGGTGGTGGTGGTCATTTCATTTGTGTGTGCTTCACATCCATGATCCATGATCCATCATGCATCATCCTCTTCCTTCAAGTTTGGCAGTATTGCCTAACCTTGCTTGCATGCATCTTCATTAATAACTCCACATTTAGCTACCTTACTAACTTCCAGCATCATGCCTATGGTTGAAATTGAGTCATAAACAAGATGGGTACCTTGTATATATTATTTCCTCGTTTTGGTTGTTTGGTAGCACTATTAATTTGTTCATTAAATAAGGTGTTACGATAATATCAGATAAACTTTAAAGAGATAGTTGTCACATCATATGTAGTTTGTTTGACAAATTTAAAAATTTGTGAATTTTATGAAGCTAAACTCCCATGCAATTGGCTGTTTATAGACAAGTGTGTGTGTGTGTTTTGGGTTGCATGCTTTTGTTCACTGGTGGGTAACTTGTCCATAAACACCTTAATAACAATGTGATTTTTCAAATCTTAAGTAGACTTTTTTTTTTAATCAGCAAAAAGTACTCTTTATTAGTTTCTAAGAGAGAAACAAAGTACAAACACCCCAAAAAAGCAAAAATAGCAAAACAGAGTACAATGGAGAAAAAAAGTGTTTACAAAACACTAATCAGTGAGTTGGCTGGGTCGGAGATCCACGAGTTGAGTGCCCAGGTATGATATGTTTGGAGAGCCAGATTTGCAGTGACAATGTTGAAAGTCATTGATGATATCTTCGCGAAAGTGCATGAAGCATCCTCATCCACTTCTTCGAACACGAGCCTACATAAATGCCACAGTGTGACATGGCAAATGGGGATCCAAAACTTTTGTAGAGGGCCAGAAAGCAGGTGCCTCCATTGCACAAAGAGTTTTGGAAAGGAAGGAGGGAAGATAGTTGAAATGTTCCACCACGTGAGCACTTTGCTCTATACTGCACGTGATTTGGGGCAGGCCAGAAGGATATGAGAGTCATCTTCAAACTCTGTGGAGCAGCGACGACACATACAATTCGCAATGGAGATCCTGACACCTCGATCTTCAAGGTAGCACAATGTGGGGAGTTGGTCCAAAGCTGCGAGCCATAGGAATGTTTTGATCTTTGGGGGCGAGAGCGACTTCCAAACATGTTTGCACCAGTTCCAGTTTGAAGATGGTGGTGTTTTGGATGGATGCTGGGTCAGTGAGGGCTGCAATTTTCTTTTATTGAGAACACGCCTTGAGGGCTGGGAACCCATATGAGCCGATCTGGAACAGAAGAGGAGGACTTGGTGTTGCCCAGAGCTGTGATTAGTTCTTCGTGGGACTGCCTTTCCCACTCCAAAAGACGTCAACGGTAGGTAACAGACCAACAATTGTTATAGAAGTCAGCAACGACGCCATGGTTGTTTACTGTTAACGTGAATAAGCGAGGGAAAGAGACACAGAGTGGATCACCATTTAGCCACGAGTCGAACCAGAACCGGATATGATTCCCCAATCCAAGGGACCAACGAAACCCTGAGTTCCCAAAAATTCAGAGGAGTCAGCGAATTTGAGGTCCAGTACCTGCTTCAAAGGTGGAGAGAGTTTTGGGTGCATTACTACGTTGAGATCCCATTCATTGATGTCCCACCCGCATTTTGAGCATATAACCTTTTTTCATAGGGAATCCTTAGTGGAGGCAAAGCGCCACCACCACTTCGTCAAAAGAGCTTTATTCATGGTGTCTAGAGAGCGAATGCCCAAGCTTCCAAGAGATTTGGGAGAATAGTCCTGGGACCATCTCACTTTACAAAAGGGACACTTTTTCGAGGAACCCCCCCCCCCCCCCCACCAAAACCGGCGTTCCAATTTCTCCATATTGCGAATGACTGACGCTGAAGCTCTAAAGAGAGACATGAAAAAAAGAGGCAAGCTGTACAGTGCTGCCTTGATAAGAACCAACCTTCTACCAAAAGAGAGGTGTTTGCTCCTCCATAACGAGAGATGGTTGTGGAATTTCTCCAGAATCAGCTTTCTTGTTGAGGCTTTTCTGGGGTTGCTGCCTAATGGAAAGCCTAGGTAATTTATCGGTAGACATCCGATTTTACAGCCCAAAGCTCGGGCTAGATCTTGCTGCATACGTGGATGAGAACCAAAATAAGTAAGGCTCGACTTATGGAAATTTACCCGAAGACCCGAAGCAACCGCGAAGAACTGGAGAGCAATTTTTACATTTTTTGCGTCGGGTACCGCAGCCTCCATGAAGATCATGGTGTCGTCCGCAAATTGTGAATGAGATATAGAACATTCGTGGCCAATCCTAACCCCCGAGAACAAACCAGTTTGTGTACTCTTTTCCAGTAATAAGTGCAATGCCTCGGTTGCCAGAATGAAAAGAAAAGGCGAGAGTGGACAGCCTTGTTTCACGCCCTGCAACACTCAAAATTCCTCCGATGGTGAACCGTTAACTAGTACATATGCATGCAAATTGAGACAACATTGTATCCAAAACCTCCACTTGTTGCCAAACCCCATGGAGAACAAGCAAAAATCAAGAAAGCCCCAACCAACCTTGTCAAAAGCTTTCTCGAAATCCAACTTTAGGACCGCCGAATTTGCCTTTCGTTTATGAAAATCAAAGAATATCTCGTTGGCTATAAGAACCCCATCCATGATTTGCCTATCCTTAATAAAAGCGGACTGGACATCGCTTATGAGAAGTGGAAGAACAACCTTTACTCTTGCTGCAAGAGTTTTAGTAAGCAGTTTATACATAGAAGACACTAAACTTATGGGGTGAGATTCATCCAATCTTTGAGGATTATTGCATTTGGGAATGAGGGCTATAAAGGCAAAGTTCAACCCTTTTCCAATGCTCCCTGTTTCCTGAAAGTCAATAAGAAACTTCATCACATCATCTTTGATAACAGTCCAACAAGTCTTGATGAAGCGAAAATTGAAACCATCCGGTTCGAGAGCTTTGGAACCATCACAATCTTTTATGGCATTCCATACTTCCTCCTCGGAAAAAGGAAGTTCCAGTTTAGTTGTCATGTTCGCAGAAATCGTGCGAAACTGTAGGTTGTCCAAAATCGATCTCCGGCTTACGGGGCCCGTTAATCTCTTCCGGAAGTGATCGCGAGCAAGTTGTTTGATGGTAGCTGGGTCATTGATCCAGATATGATTGTGAAGCAGCCCCTCTAGTCGATTTCTACATTTGCAACTTGATGCAATTTTATGAAAGAACTGAGTGTTCTTATCACCCACCAAAAGCCATGTCATTCTTGACTTTTGCCTCCAAAGTGAGGCTAGATCTGTGGACTTTTGAGCAAGTAAAGCAAAAGATTTGGAACGATCTTCCTGTTCCGAGGTTGTTAAGGTGCGCTGCTTACTTAGAATGTCCCAAGCATCCAATGATTCAGTCAGTGATTGGATACAGGACTCCAGATTGCCAAAAACAGAGTCATTCCAAGATTTTAGAGCAGCCTTGAGACCCACCAATTTATTCCAAAGGACGAAGCATGGTTCACTTGTGATGGTATTGAAATTCTAGGTATTAAAGACAAAGTCCATAAAATTAGGGTGAGAACACCAGCAGTTTATGAAGCGGAAAGACCTTGGGCCCCAATCAACCGATGGCTTGGACAACTTGAGAGAACAGTGATCAGAGAGGGATCTGGGTAGACCCAATAGAGAGACTGGTTCGAGGAGGGCTAGGGCTTCAGCGTTGAGAAGAAAATAATCTATCTTACTTGCAGCACCCCGACTGTACCACGTGAACTTGCGACCGGATAGAGAAAGATCAATTAGATCATAGCTGGTTATGAAATTCCAGAAACCATGGATCGAGTGAAAATTGGCTGAGGGAGAAGGACTTTTCTTTTCTTCTACTGACAAGATAGAGTTGAAATTACCCCCCCAAGAAGGTTGGTCCGTCGAACGGTGTGATGATTGTTGTCAACTTGTTCCAAAGCTCGATCTTGTCTTTTAGCACCGAGAGACTATAGATATTAATGGACATACACAGAGCAGTGTGAGGAGCCTAGAAACCTTACAAAATGATGAATTCTTTTTTGGTAGCTTTGGGAGTGAGCTGGAGATGCTGGGGGTCCTATATACATGCAAGCCCACAAAGATCGGTAGACGAAGCCTGAGAGGCAGTGGGCGATAGAGGTTGAGTGCCACATTGCTTTAAAGTCTATAGGTGATATAGCTTCCATTTTTGTTTTTTGGATAAAAACCAAGCTAGGTTTGTGTTTTCTACATACATGGGAGATGGTCTTTTTTTTTCCTGAACTGCAGCCCTGGATGTTCCAAGATATGAGTGACATAGGAACTGATATCTGGAGGTGGAAGAAGGGGATGTTTATGGCTTAGGAATTCAGATCTCTTAGCTCAAGCATAACTTGTTCTTCATTACTGTTACACTCGAGCCCAAGAGATCTGCAAACAGCGAGGGTGTGTTCCAGATCAGGTTGGAAGGGACTGGGTACAGACGTGGTTGCATGGGGGGGTTTGTTTTTCTGTGAAGTGAACTTTTTCTTTTTGTGGTGCATGGAGTATCTGAAAAGTGCTTTGTGTTTATCTGCTAGAAGAGAGATAAAATGTTGGGAGTAGGGCCCATAATAATTGAGGCTCTTAGTTTTGTGGGTACGAGGTTTAATGGGTTGGGGGAGGGAAGGTAAAGATACTGATTTTGTTGTAGTGGGCCGGTGGGGACTAAGAGAGGAGTCCCTAAGTGCTATTGAAAGTAGAGTATCAGGCTTACAATTTAATTCCCCAGCATTTACTGACGTCTTCTCAGATTTTGACATTGGGCGTTAGGTATCATAGGGAAGCACAATCGCCTTTTCTAATTCTGGGATCGTGAAGGCATGCGTTTTGCTGACACCGGTGAAATCTCCGACCCTCGGTGACTCGGAGTCGGACGATGTTGCACTGAAACATGATTCTTTGGCTGGAGGGACTAAACCATTGCAGACTTCCTAAACCTCTACTTGATGCACGCCAAAGTCTGAGGTAACATGAATATCCAAGGCAATGGGGCTTAACGATGAAGTATGGAGAAGGAGCAAGGCTTTTTCCAGGCATTGCTCACTTTCAGTGGAGGGGTGCATCAAAATTAACCCACAATCTTTCGGGCAGATGTCGGAAAAGGTTTTTTGGCTCTATAGAAGAGGCGGGAGTCTCTGCATTGTGACCCATCAAAGGCGGCCACCATATAGGAAAAGTTTGGGGTTGGAATCAAAATGGAAAAACCATTTTTTCAAGCTAGCCCATGCATTTTGTTCCAAATTATTCTTCAGGCTTTCCTTAGAGAATGACAAAAGGAAAACCCTGCAGCCCAATGAGTGGGCACTGACACTAAACATCTCATTTTCTGCAAACTGAAGGGTTAGAAGTTCTATGTTGAGGTCGGTTCTGGACACTGCGATTTCACTCCAATGCAGGATGAGGGCCATGTGACTCGTCGTGACACCCCGCCCCTTTCGAAAAAGGGATGGCTTCACGTTGGGGTTCTGGGGGCAGAGGTTGGGGAGCCGGTGCAGGTGTTGAAGTCTGATGCGTCGCTAGATTCTAGCTTAATGGTTGTTTTGCGAAACTCACTAGCAACCTGTTACCCTCCAAGTGTGTGCCATTGACAGCGGAGATTGTCCGAGCTGCTATTTCACTATTGCTCATCCGAAACGAAACTGAACCGTCTTCCTTTCGAATTTGGTCGCCTGGGAACGAAAGCATCTAATACAGTCCCTGAGGGGAGATGAGCCTCCTGATTCTTAAGTTGTTGATATGTTCCGGGAGGTTACAGATATACAAAGTCGAGCAGGTTCGCCTGCGGGTCTGGATCTGGTGGAATCTCTATCTGTCG
>JAYMTA010002821.1:0-15611 GCA_036897625.1 Pelargonium cotyledonis | reverse complement strand
TGTTCTCCACCACCTTATCGAGTGGAAATATAACTTGCCATATTGTATTTTTGTACGTTTTTTCTCCTGTTTTCCTGTACCACCCAAGTCATGTTCATAAGAAAATCTAACACAAAAAATTATTCCTAAATTTCGTTTCAATGTTTAATAGTCCCTCCGTCCCAAAATGAGTGTCTTGTTTCTATTTTTTGCGAAAATTAAGAATTACAAGATAATTTAGTGTGTTTCCAATATAACCCTCACTTTCCTCGTGTGCAGATTTGCTCATGTGCATAAGTGATAAGGGTAATTTGGGAAGAACACTAATATAATAACATAAAAATAGAAACAAGGCACTCATTTTGGGACAAAAAAATTAGACAAACAAGACACTCATTTTGGGACGGAGGGAGCAATGTATATCATTTTTATTGTTCGTCTAATATTTTCTAAAAATATATATTTAAAGGGAACATGAAATATAGCAATGAATGCACTTAACGCGCATAAGAAATGAAATATGTACCTAGTAACCTGAGCAAACCACCAATCTGTAGCGAATTTGTTCACTGCAACGTTGTATGCGAGATCTTTATCAGGAAATAATTCTGTGTATCTCTCCCACAACCCGTATTGTCTAAATCTGTTTGATGATGACATTGTATGTGGTATTAAGCAAATTGTGATTAGATTAAAGAAACTGATTGCGATTAAGGTGATGATGACACTTAATTACTTGTCTTGATTGACATATAATGGGTTGACGAGGGTAGGATTTGGATCCGGAATGAAGAACTCAGCAGCTGACCGATCTGGCACACCTATCTCCCACAATGTCGGACCACATCTTGGAGGGGTGAAGACGAGATTTGGCAATTTGATTGCATCACCTAAGAGATAGAGATATCGAGAGAGAGAGAGATGATCGGTATTTAGTTTGAACCAACGAAATTACATATATATGTACGAGCACAAACGTCTAATAAATAGTGTCAGCGTACGTACGAGAGATACACCCAAGTGTCTAGGCACGTACAAATGGTGCACGTGCGTGCGTACGTACCTGGTTTAACGGTAATAGTTGTATTGTATACGTAATCTCCTATGATACCAGGAACCCATGCATACAAAAAATAGTCACCAGCTACAACTTTGTTGATTGTGAAAGTCCCTGTCTTGTCAGCTATTGTCCAAAATTGATAAGCCTACCAGAATTAACAATTGTTTAATTTTTTTTAAAAAATGCGATAAAACAATTAAAAATATTTCGACAAACATTAAACGTAATATTTTTGTGATTTGTTTAGAAATTTACTACCTTGGATGCTCTTTGAAATGATCCAGCTTCACCCGGAGCTGCCAAGCCAACATAGGCACCGTCTGCCCCTACAAGCTCTTTGTTTATGAATCTATAACAAGTAATAATTATAAAAATAAAAGGTCAAATTTTCCTTGAAAAATAAATCAACTAAAAGTGAATTAGGGTTTCGTGCATACGTGTCATTCGTGGATAATTGCCCTTCAACTTTTCCACGTTGATCAGCTTTACAATAGTCTAAAGATTTGGGAAAAGCGTATGGCCAACTTTCTGCTTCTGTGGCCAACTATTTAGTACGTAAAAACAAAATTATTCGAGTCAATACACTCACGTGTTCAGTTTGCGTGCAAATTAAGATTCAGTTCTCTTGAACGACTTACATACCTGATGCTTCGCATTTTCCCATAGTTCAGCTGGCTTTGCACCAGGAGCCGCCGAGTTGAGATACACAAGCACGGGACCATAAACTTTCTTCCACGGCTCTCCATTTCGAAACATCAACGCTACATCTCCCCCAGCATAGTGTTTGCTAGTAAAAACCTACACAAGGAATTTTAGTGTAAGTCATGTATCGATCCCTATTTGATTTATATAGTTCACGAACCAGTTTGACAATATGTATTCTAGACCCGAATATATTTATATATATACTCACACAAAGCATTATACAACCAGCATGGGAGCTTAATTCTTGTTTCATAGGTCCTCCAATCCGAGACTCGTCGCTGGGATTGATCATCCACAATCCAACGCCCGCCTCCTCGCTCACCCATCCATGGACTTTGTTGTCTTTGTTCTCGCATGAATATTGGTACTTGTCGTCCACCTCTCCTTTCATGCTAGGATCCGCCGGATTGGTCAACAAAACGGCTTCAGGATATTCAAGGGGCTGACCCGTGTCGCGGTCCTTCATAATGGGCATAAATCTTTGCCTCGTGTCCGATACTGACATCCATCGAAACCTAAACAACAACAACAACAACACGTATAATTTCATGCAAGAATGATGGGTACGTACGAACGTCATGTCATGATCTATATTTGGTGTATATGGATTTTTTACTTGGTTTGGTCAAGTTTGTAAACTGTCCTGACGAGATCCAAGTTCGCATCTGGCCATCCTTGTGGCCGATCAAGTATTGCATATGTGTATAATCCCGAGACCCCGCGAGATAGTATATATCTGCAGCACAAGTTTTTTATTATGATGCACACACATGCACATATATAGAGAGAGAAACGGATGTGCACAAATTAATTAATGCATCGATCACCTTTTGTCTGCATTTACAGGTGCACCTTCTTTTGACCCGGGCGCCCATGTTTTAGTGAATGAAATTTCCACCATGTTTTCCTCTTCAGCTATGACTTTAAATTCTGTGCACGTTAATCTGTCGATGATATCAACCGTCTCTGAGCCGGGAAGGTTGCACGCCACGTCCCAATATCTAAATCAAATTCGATCATTAACAAAAATCACAAAACTAACATATCTGATTTAATTTGTGTAAAATGAATGACGATATATATGTAATTATATATTACCCTCTATCGTGATCTCTGTAACTCTTTTCAAGAACATTTTCGATTCCGTTGTATTTAATGGACACAACGTTACCCGCAGGCACTGATATTGTTGCTTGAATAATACCGTTATCCATCACCACCTGTTCCATCCATCCATCCAACACACAGGAAAATTAAATTGTTGAAAATATTAAATTCTTTTGTTATCTAAACAAATAAAAATAAAATATTCAATTATGAAATGGTATGTAATAAATAAATTTACATCTTTTTCATTTTTGACGAGCGTTACTGGTGCACCCGCCGCTGGGTTGGTAGCTTCAATTTGGAAGCTAAAACAACTCACAAAAACCAATACCCACATTACTACACAATTTCTGTACCGCCCAACTAATTCCTCCATCTTTGTCTTAACAAAAATTAAAACAAAACTTGTCTTTCTCTCCATCTCCGATCGATTGCTTTATATATAATGTATATTGTTAGTAGTGAAAAACCCGCGACTATTGGGTGCCCGCAGATTTCGGTCACCTTCATGCACAAATTTCTTAAATTAGACATATACAGTTGAACAATTGATCTATATTTGAGGACAATGTAGTTAAATTTATCTATTTGTCTCTCCCTCGGCGGATAGTTTGAATTGTCAAAACGATTTTGATCCACTCATTTAGTTTTTACTTAAAATCCATATGTATTTCTTTTATTGTTTTCAAGTTTAGTTAATTTTAGTTTATGGACTTATTATTTGTAATGTTTTTATCCCTCAAATAGTAAAAAGTGTAGTTTATTCCCTGTTGCTGATAAAAAAAAATCGGAAACATGAGTACTATAATAATTAATTTTGGTAATGTTGACGGAATATTATGTCGCTATTTGTGCCAAAACCGTAGCTATTGGTCAACAACAACAAATTGTGACGGTCTAGAATCAGTCACCCTTTTCTCCGTCGCTAAATACGAAAAGTTAACTATTAACAGTTGGTGCAGTTCCTCTTTGGGGCTCAATGGAGGGTTGTGGGGTGTTCTTTTGACTGAATCGTAAACCAACTTTCAGTATATGCAACAAGTTTTGGCTTCGGTTTGGCGACCTGTGAAGGACATGAGTGTTTCGGAACTCCTTTTTATGGATGGTGATGCGGGCGAGATTCATGTTCGAGTTCGAGTTTTATCACGAGGAAGATATGCAGCCATTGTTGTTGGAGGGGCCGTCGACTTTCAACAACCATATGCTTGCTGGTTTGGAAACGGCTAGGGGTGGGAGAACTATTGGCGACAACAGAGTTATTTCAACCCGAGCAAAAAATGAATCCGGTTACCAACACTCATCAGGTCAAGCAGTCTAAGGCGAATGAGATAGTTATTTCAACCCAAGTAAAATATGAATCCAGTTACCATTTACCAACACTCATCAGGTAAATCAGTCTAAGGCGAATGACACGTAGGCATAGCTGGAAGGAGGTCAATACCACATAAAACGTAGTTTATTTGGTAAAATTTCCTTAAAACTCCTTATCGTTTTAAGGTAGAGTAAACAAACAAGCCCTCAAGCGTAACATGCCAAGAAGGCTACACTATAGAGCTTAACAAGCAAAAGTACTTGTGATGAAGTTTCAACCCTTGTCCATAATATGTCAATTTGGTAATTATTCAATTTGTCATTAGGAGCTACAAACACTGCTTTAAAATGAACAAAAAGAAAATCAAAGGCTCAAGTTAATGATGATTATTGATAACCTATGGAATTAAATTAAATTCATAAACAAAATTACAGAAATTGAGGGTAAAAAATTATACATAAAGTTACTATGATGCTGCCATTTTTTCATAAGAATCCAATTGCATTTGATTTGGGGCTTTTTTTTACCCAACAATAAATAAATCAAAGAACAAACCTACTCCTTGCTACATCGTTAGTTTCCGAAACCAAATGGTGATTTTCTCCGGCTTCCACCTTCTCCGTATTGTTCGTTCCATTTTCTCAATTCATTCATACTTGTGGCATCAAAGGCGACCGATGGCCCGACCTACGAGAGGAGATTAAATCGTCATATGTAAGAGACGTCATTTATGTATATACAGTGGTACTACGTATTTTTTTGGACAAAAGCTGTTTTCGAGTCTTTCAAGAGCTGTTTTCAAGTCTTTTCGACTTGTTTTAATGCTATTCATAACTACTTTTCCTTCTTTCCAAAAAGAATGGAAGCGATAAAAGGGTATAAGTGGAAAGTGTGATACCCTTTCAATGAAATCGTAAAATGACACTTTTTCAAAAACGAAGATAGTAGATGATCATCATTAAAGAGAGGAAATTGCAATTACCTTGGCTTTGGACTGGATAAAATCATCCAAACTAAGTGCCCTCAAATCGGGAGCTACACCATTTTGGGATCCCTGCGGAATAAATATACAAGCATCGATGAGGAGCATGAAAAAGTCCAAGCGTGGCACGTATAAATAAAATCCAGGTGCAGGCTTAGACGGGACGGGATAAAAAATACACGTGTGTTTGATAGAGTCGAGGTTGATTATGGAGCATTGACACACCACATGCACCTCCAATCTAATGTGAATTTAAATTGGGTAAGCAAGAACTTAAGCTAAACTAAGAAACATCTAAATCTAGAGCTGCCCATTCGGGTTTCAAGTCCGATTCAGGTTGGTTTTAAAGTACGGATTGGGAATGGTGTGGGTTTCACTTGTAAAATGTACGAGCTTGCCTAACCCAAAATACGATCAAGTCTATTTTATGCAACCCGAACCCACAAAATGACAGTCTAAATTGCCAGCTCTATATAATAATCCCAAGGGCCGTACCTTTTCCGACTCCAAAAGCTCCTGAACGGGTCTATATGCCGCAGCAATACAGAGATTCTGAAGAGCAAAACAAATAGTGTGAATTAAGTGTAAGATATTATATGTTACATGAGAGAGCGAGAGAGAGAGATACCAAACATCAATGCATCACCTTTAAATCACTACCAGAGTATCCATCTGTGGCATTCGCAAGCTTGTGAAACTCGAAATTCGGTTCAATATTTTCTTGAGCAAGAAAGATTTTCAGAATCTTGATGCGATTTTCAGCATCTGGTAAGTCCACATATATCCTACATATCAACCCAATATAACTCCATAAGTTTGTGTCTATAGCTTTAACCATTTCAATCATCAACGTAAATAAATAAATAATATAAAGAGGACTTCGACATTACAAGAGCCATTTACATAGGGTAGATCTAGTGCTGGCAATTCAGGTTTTGGGTCGTTTTTAGTTCGGAATTCGGATTGGCAATACATAATCCTAAAGCCAGGTTAAATTTCGAGTGCCCGCAGATTCAAGTCCAAAGTGTCAACTATAAGTAGATCTCACATGCAAAACAAACCACAAAAGACAACTTCCATGTGCTTACAAAGCCAAGGAATCATTTTATAAAGAAAATTTACCTTCTTGGTAAGCGACGAATGACAGCATCGTCAAGATCAAATGGCCGATTTGTGGCTCCAAGGATAAGGATTCTTTGGCTGTCTTTTGACCTCAATCCATCCCAAGCTGCCATAAATTCATTTCTCATTCTTCTAGTTGCCTCATGCTCGGAAGCACCGCCACGAGCACCCAGCAAACTGTCAATCTATTAGAATAGAATCCCGGGATCAATAGCCAAATTTCTCCATGAAAACGTATGTAGGAAAAGAATAAATTTCAGGTTGAAATAACAAGAATACACCAACATCGAATAAAGCAACAAAACCATTTAAAGTATAAAACATGGACATGTTTTCCAATGTCATTTCCATAGTAATAATAAAAAATGCCATTATCTTGGTAAGATACGGAACAAAACACCAATACGGATATGTGGAGAGAAAGGAAGATCGTCGACTTTTTAATGTTGAAAAATCTTAGGATAAGTTAGTTAGTATTGTGCTTTCCCTCATATACCCCCATGTGCACTTAATGTAACAAACTCGAGTGGTTCTAACTAACATATCTTAGGGATACTATTGATAATTCATGCATAAATAACTTCTTAAATATAAAAGTAGACATTCATTTCGGGATTAATATTTTAAAGAAAGTGGACACTCCTTTTGGGGAGAGAAAGAGAGCAACAATATGATCTTTATTTGTAGCTATGAATGAAAACTTCTGATCATCAGTGTATTCTGTTTCTCCAGTCTTCACCATACAATTAAGCAAGTCAAAAAAATAAAATAGTTTAGATCCTTACTACAACTCAACCTTACCTCGTCAACAAATATAATCACAGGGGCCAGCTTGGTGGCAAAAGAGAAAAGGGCTTTGGTAAGCTTTTCAGCATCCCCGAACCACTGCAAAAAGAAAATATAAAGAAATAAATACCTTTAATAGAGATTTAAGCATTTAACCGCCTATTTACATATGACAGACTGATTCACATTTCAATCTCGAAACAGGGAGTGCTGATTGAAGAAAATGTAGTAGATTTGTTCCTTTTTTCTGAAATTATGGTAAGTGGGGCGCATATGAAGTGGCAAGAAAAGGTAAGTGAATAGAAACCAAACAGCCAAGCCATTTCCCAAACAATGTCAGGCTCAGGATGAATCCATATTGAACCCAGATCGATTAGGTCCGGTCCATTCCAATCCAGACCGACTGTACTTTTTCGATCTAATTATTAAAAAAAAAATCAATCCTTAAAAATAATATTTTGAATTTGGTTTTCGTCAAAACAGGTCCAGTCCAGTCTTGGACCGATCCATAGCCCTACCACAAGACTAGAAATCAAAATACAGGATGAAGCCATTTTTCTAGTTTCTGCACACCTTTGAAGTAAGAGTTGAACCAGTTATGCTAATAAAGTTTGCCCCTGCCTCTGTGGCAAGCGCTTTGGCGAGAAGAGTTTTTCCAGTTCCAGGAGGCCCAAAGAGTAGTATTCCTTTGCAAGGCTGGCAAAAGCTTCAAATAGTCATATATTGGAAAAAAAAAAAAAAAAAAAAAGCAAAGTTGATATCATTAACATATGGTATGGACACGATAAAATGAAATACCCGTAGCAAATTTCCACGAGAAAAGAGCTCAGGTCTCCTCATTGGAAGAATGACAAGTTCATTTAGTGCCTTTTTTACATCTTCAAGAGCGCCAATATCATCAAACTTGACTCCAATTTCACCCGGAGGTACCACTGCCGAAACAAAGTTGGTCTCATACTCGCCCTTTGCAATGAGCTGTACACATCTTAGAATTAAAAACCAGGTGCAAGGGCTTTAACATTCCTGTGTTTCATGTAGTCAGAAACAAAGATACATACCTTCAAATCCTGTGAGGACTGTTCAGATGACGTGTCTAGCTCCTTCAACCTCAAAATTGCCATTTCAAGGCTTCACATAAAAAACAACAGCAATCAGTTTAAAGAAAATGAACCTTGACTAATACCCGTTATTAAAATATATATACCTTTCACGAGGTAGATGCAATCTTTCCCCCTCTATAAGATGGTCTGTGCATGATGATAAGTAATGATTTTTAGCCCACCCAACAACTTTCTCAGCTTCTGCAGAAGTAAATTTAAAAATGATTCAAGAATCAAGTGGAGTGGAATTTAAATATAAAATAAAGAGAAAGGAAGAAAGAAATCAAAACAAATGCAACAATTGCACACTATAAGTTTCAGGGTCACATTTGCAGAAGCAAATAACAATATTAACACTTACAAAAGCCATGAGCACTTGAGCAAGGCCCTACCCTCCCTAAGATCGGTGATTTTATAATTTCTTCTATTACCTCAAAGCCCTCTACAATCATTCCCTTGATCAAATCATGTTGGATTCATTAGGAAAAAATATTGGTACCATTGAAAAATTTAGTGAGGGAAGACATGATAGCACTTGGCCTAACCAAGTAGATAGCGTTAGATATGATACAGTGGAGGAAAATATGAGCAGAAGATCAGAAAGAGATTTGCTAATTGAATAATGTAGCCAACCCAGACATTGTTCAGGAAACGGCTGGGTTGTTGTGGTTGTATAATCAGATTGTATAGCACTTTAACACCAATTTTTCTCATATAACTGATTTCCTAGATATCACTTCATCTACTCACATATGAGAACTAAATCCTCAAAAAATATAACTATTTGCAACACTAAGGTAAATGTAAATAAACAATCAAAACCTGAGGATTCCTCCATGAATCACTATCTCGAAAAAAAAATGATAATACTATGACTTGGTTTCTTACTTCGTTTCGTTAATACCACACCATCAGTATTTACATTCAAAAGGTCAGTACAGAAGAGCTCATTTTCCTCAAGAACCTGAAAATGAAATCATAATGAATTCTATGTATAAAAAAATCAAGGAACAAATGAAATCCCGAACAGACTTCATACCGCGTGTAGCTCACTTAGATTGCTTCGTGATATCACAATTCTCCTGTCTTCAACAACTTGCTTATTGAATGTTCTAAGAAGATCATCCTCCTGCAAACAGCTAGGAGAGTTAAAAATAATGTGGGCAAAAAAGAAAACAGAAAGTAATGAATCCAGTTTTGTTAGAAAGCTTAGAGTAAACATGGGATACCCCCGGGATAAAATGAGATTATCAGGTCACTAGTTAATATTTAATAAAGCATCAATTCTGGTCACTCATACACTCATGTATATATAAAATATACTCTAAACGAAGAACTTGAAGAAAATAGGCGGACTATCAACTAAAATAAAGTCTCAAAAAGATCTGTAGAATAAATCATAACGACATATACCAATAAACAATTACAAGCCTAAAATGAATAATAAGGCAAAATTTGTATATTTTGGCCTGACCTGGATTGACTACATAAATTCCAGCCAACAAGGAAGAAAAAAGGATACCGTGAGACTCAATAGTACTAAAATTCATGCATTGGAAGAATCATATGAGCGTCAAGCATACTCTCAAACAATTAAGGAACATTTACCTTGGGGGGGTCTAAGCACAAAACATTGGTGAAGAGATCATAAATGTTTTCATCTTCAGATTTCTTTGTTGGTTGAAGCCCCTCAGTAAGTCGTTTCAAGGAAAGAGGCTGGAAAGTAAAAAAGTAAAAGTTATCCAATACTATAAACATTGACAATAACAACTAGGCAGTTAAGCGTGAAAAAAAGAACCAACAGCCGCATGCTTGAACAACTAAAGCAACTTGTAATATTTAGGAAAAGGTAGAGTCAACACAGAAACCACATAAAATAAACATGACCCCACAATGTGTATTGTTAACAATGACATAAAACAAAGTGAGAGCTATTTGATAGTTCCCAAAGGCCAAAACCTCTATACTACTGAAGTGCCCTGAAATAACATGATTTATATGTGCAAAGATACATTCCTAAAGTAAATTGTGGATAACATTGACGTGCATATTTATGCTACAAATATACTTTAGCCCTTTTTTTGTGAAGTCAATAAAAGAGCAAGAAAATCACTGTGCAATTAATCATGTCATGCCAACAAAATTTAAATTGGATAAGCTATTACATATTAATAAGTATTACCAACTTAGCAAGGCGGGCAAGATTCGGGAGTATCATCGTCTGTTAAACATCAGTTCAATATGAGAATAATACAAAGAAGTAAGAATGGATTAAAAGAAACAAATTAGAGAATTAAAAAAAATATAAAAAAGTCATCTCCCTGTAGAACTGAAAATGAGTCTTTAAGCTTACCATTTTTTCTTTCTCCTTTGAGCCTTTTTCAACTTTGTTCTGCCCACAGATCAGAACAACAGGACCTGATAATTGGTCAAACATTTCTTGCAATTTATGGATGAACTCCCTACGTTTTGACTTAGGAACCGCCCTAGACAACCATTGTGAGGAATCTGGAAAATAGACAATAAGAGGTTGCATGGAACGCAAAACCTGAAATTAAAGCAAAAGAACTTGTTAGTATCAAGATCATGTTCGCCAAATAATTTTGACATCAAAAGAGACAACAAACTTATATCAATGTCATACCTCACGCATAGCCTCTATCACTATATAGCAGTCTTCTGCCTCGGTATCAAGATCATGTTCAACATCCTTAGCTGTGAGCAAGGTAATAAAACTTGTTAGTTGTTTCTAAGCAAGGAATCCCCAAACCCATGCTGATGCTCCAATAGATACATTAGCCATTACATCTCAATCAGTCAAGAATTTGAAACTGAGGTTTACTAAATTTTATTCTGCAACATTGCTTCTTTCTTATAGTTAAAGTTTTATATTCTTTATTTCCAATTTACTGAGGTGCCGAAATCAAGTTTCACCCACTTGTTAGCATGGTTTCTTCATTGCAACACTGTTTTCTTCTTTCTTGCAAATGCAGTGGCAGAGCCCCAGATTATTTACTGAGGTGCCGAAATCAAGTTTCACCCACTTGTTGGCATGGTTTCTTCATTGCAACACTGTTTTCTTCTTTCTTGCAAATGCAGTGGCAGAGCCCCAGATTCGCCTACCAACAGCTCCAATCGATCATGAAAAAGTAAATATATATATATATATATATATATCAAAAGTGGGAGTTCTTTTGAACTACAGAACTGATTTTGTGAAGGTATTTTGACTATTTCTTTCTTCTTCTCAACTTCTCCAAGATGGAATAGCCTGGTATGGTTTTTGTCATCTCCAACAAAGTATTAAACCTTGAGATCAAAACAAGCCACATAATCCAAAACAGAGTGTTCAGGAGGAAATGCCTTGTTTAAGTTTCCTATCATAATTCAAAGCATATCTTGTCTAGTAAAAAAATAAAGAAACTTATTACCAGAAAAAATAAAGAAATGCATATTAACCATCAAGCAACTTTAATCTAGAGATTTTCACAGGCCACATAACTGATAAGAGAGTTTTCATAAGAAAATGCCTTGTGAGAAATGTACCGTGTATCCAATAAATTGGTGGTTTTGACTCTCCACTATCTATGTTTTCACAAGTATCAAGAAGGACAGCAACCCGGTCTTCGTTTACCTCATACACCTCCCCACATTGACCACTATGCAAGGGCCTGCAAATATTCAGGCTTAAATTAGCAACAATAAGATTTTTTCATAGAGATCTGTTACAATAAAGAATACAAGCATGTAAGGAATGCAAATATGTGGGTTTTAACATGAATACCCAAGTCAGTGAATCAAAATAGAATGTCGAAGTTCTCGACACAAGAAAACTTAAGGGTTATAATTTATAACATTACGTGTATATCATATTCAATCACTCAACTAATTTTAACATCAACATTTATAACATTGTCGAAGTTCTCTGAGATGCCGAATTCAAGTTTCACCCACTTATTAGTATGGTTTCTTCATTGCAACATTGTTTTCTTATCCTAAAGTATGCAGCATCTTACAAATGAAGTGGCGGAGCCCCAGATTCGCCTACCAGCAGCCCCAGATGGTTTTTGTATTATAGGAAACGAAAGATTTTTCTATTACTATAAATTGTGGAACAACGTGCAACTATAACATTGCAGTATTTAAACATTAACCAAACAAGAAGTAGTAAAGCTAAATCATCCTTAAACTTCTATACAGCTAAGAAAATTCAAATCCCCATACGCTAGAAACCACTTCAGCTTGAGTATTAGTCACGTGTAGCCCAAGTTCATACTTCATACTATAAACACACAAACTTGTTGTACACTGTAAATATATCAAAATAAAACCCTTGTATTAAAGTTTAACAAGAAACCTAAACAAAATATATCAACGAATACCTGTTATCATCTTCAACTGTTATAGATTCCCCAATATATTTCACCCGATCCCCTGGGAAAAAAATACATTGCAGAACAAGCACATAACTAAATTGATTAAAAAGGTAGAACCGGAAGGAAGGAGGTTTAGAAAGAAATTTGTGTTTAGATGGGCTAGGCAGGTTACCTTTCTTTAGTGTCCGTTTGGAGCTATCAGAAGGCTCTGCAGCCTCGGATTTAGAAGACTCGGTTGAACTTTCAAGCTCTCCAGAGACCCTCTACCACAAGTGTAAAATAGCGAAATCAGAAAATAGACCATACTTATCAGTTGCCTACATCTAGAGTTAAACATCTCTAATACAGAAGCTTCACAATCAGACTAAATGAGCTCCCTAAAACAGTAAAACAGGAATGTGTACATATGCATGCTCCAGCTTGGTAACAGGCAATCGTGCATATCTCTGGAGTTATAACATGGAAAAATCTCTGTAACAAATTTAGACGGATAAAGCTTATGTGTCTCATCATGGACCATGTCAATTACCCATATTTAATAGCAGAGATCTAACTTCGTATTGCTAATGACATAAACATAGATAAGTTAAGTCATCATCAAAGCACTATCAATTGCATACATGATACATCCACAAATGGAAGGATAGGTATCAAATCATAGTAAATAATGACTCGCTTACTATAATAATGTAAATAAGAACTGCAATTGTATAAACATGCACCATTCAAAGATGTGACTGATATCGCACTTGTGTTACTAACTATAAGCCAAACTACATTCTTTGCTCTACATGGGGAGAGGACTTTAACTTAACTTTGCTGAGTCATTGATATTTATCCTCTGATTCAGGTGAAATATTTTACAGTGACCCGATACTCAAACTCACCATACTAGCATACCTTCTCAAATTCCTCAAGTTTAAAAGGGATGAGCTTCAACTTCGTGAGGGCTGCTTCAGCGACATCAATTTCAGATTCAGATTTTGCCTCACCACTGCTACCCCATCCTTCTTCATTACTTACATCATTCTCTTCGTCTACCTCTGACTCTGAGGTACTTTCCTCCTCAAATTCTGTATTATCATCGTCTGAGTCACAACCTGACGAGCAATCATCACTGAAATCCTACACCAAATGGAGAAGAAGACGATCATTGTTATATTGCCTCATAGAAAAGATATGACCAGTTAAAGACATCCCAGTTATTTTCATACTTACATATGGAGCAAGAACACTACTGTCAAGCACCAGTAAGGGGACTTGTAAGTCTCGTGCAAGTGCTTTAACTAGCCTTTCTCGATAAAGTTCAGTTCCTGCCAAATAAAACCAATATCTAAATATCAACTCCGAGATTACATTTCCATTGTGATAAGTATACTTTAGCATAAGCTGTTGTTACTTAGGGTGAGGGGGTGAACTACGTTCAATGATATAGTGAACACAAGATATTGTGATAAGCATACTTTCACACAAGTTGTTGTCACTTAGGGTGAGGGGGTGAATTACGATCAATGATATAGTGAACCTCTAATTTGTTCAATACCAACCTGGAACACTCTGAAGAAGTATTCTCCCACTTGAGGATGTCAATTGAGCACCATAAGAAGCAGAAAGTGCCTGCTGTTTCAAATGAGAAGTGGCACATTCAACCAAAAGATTCTTGATGTGTTCCCTATGACAACAAGTAAAGTAAAAGTGAATTACTGTGAAGTCTTGTAATCTAAATATAAATAGGATTACAACAGTTTGTAAGAGTTACTGGATGTAATAAGGGAATGTGTCCCATGAAACAGTTATTTTCTCCCATGAAATAACCCTGCGCAAAATATCTGCTTTGAACTTTTGCCGTCTCGTCAAAAAAGGAGATTCTTTCTTTTTACTCTCAATAGTCAGTTTCTCGTTGTCAATCCAGTCTTTTTGATCTTGTTCGCCAAGTTGGGCATGTGCATCACGATGCGTCACATTTTTACCAGTCTTATCTGGTGAAGTCTTTCCTTTGTCCAAGTTAGCCCCATCGTTCTCTTGTATATTTCTACCATCGCTTGCACTATTCCCATCGCCTTTTGAACTGAACATACGCAATTGACTACTCTTTAAAAATGTACTTGACCTACCATGCAACCATGTATAGTTATTTCCGGCTGCAACACCACGAGATGGAGGTGAAGTAAATAGATATCTCCTGATTAAACAACCTCTTGAATTGTGGTTTCTTATTATAGCAGCCGGACTCAAAGATTTAAAATGAGCATTCTCCTGGCAGAGAGGCCTAATTAAGGATTTGGGCGGTTGAAAAATCAAACCCCATTTCTGAATTCTACACTTAATTCTTCTTGCATACATTGCAACTTTTGTTTCGAATAGCAAATATCTGATGAACTGCAAAATGTGTTTCCATTAGATCATGTTTATTGCAAGAGAAGTAGACTGGCAAATCCACAACACCAATTCAATGACGCCCAAAAGGGGAAAAAAACAATCAAATAAGCAAGCATCGGACTCGCTTTACTTGCATTGAAAACTTACAATTATCAAGACATGAGCATAGGGGCGTAATGTGAATCTATAAGTTGCAAAGATAAAATGCACCATGGCAAATCAATTCAAATGAATACCAAAGTACCAGAAACATATCAGAACCAAACTCCAATTATTCTAACGAGCAGTTAACATCATAGAACAAAGTTAAAGAATTACGCATAAACTAAAAACTCAAATACTGCTTGAGTTTTATTGGAATGTCTCCGATCAACAATTCAAAGGCTCATTCATTGCTTTAAGTGAAAACAAAACATCCAAATAATCAAAATGTTGTTCCAAAGGGGACCCGATGGTTCAAGCATCACACTTCTCTAGTAGAGGTTGTGAGTTCAAAACTTGTTGGGTGGGATATAGAGTTGCTATGGTAAAAGGGTAGAGCCACCCAGCCACCCACTGACCACTACCATGTAGCTTTTGCCCATTGCATCAAATTTTCTATTAATAAATAAATAATAATAATTCTCAATTTACTAACTTCTTTCACAATTTTCATGCCTACCAAAACAATATTCATAACCTTTTCATAATCAATATATATATA
>JAYMTA010002820.1:0-15612 GCA_036897625.1 Pelargonium cotyledonis | reverse complement strand
AATTTCATATCCATCGGTCGATAATTGGTCTAAATCCAACCTATTAAAAATCGACGGTCCACGTCGTTTTTTTCACGATCAAAGGTCGTAACGTTGTCGGAACGTCTCCACATTTTGCGCACGACACTTAAAATATTTGATCTGCACATTGTGTTCTCGGATATTTTTTAAATCAAACCCGAATTAACATTGATCACTCAAAACCCACTTATAACTTCTTAGTAATAAATTTGTGAAGCTAAACTAAAATAAGATTAAAATATAACTATATAAATATTATTTTATACTTATTAAATTTCAAATTAGTAATTATTCTGTTAAAAAGTAAAATATTTTATACTAATTAGTAATTACAATACTTAATAAAATAGGAGATCCATGTAAAAAATAAAATAAAATAGGAGTTCTTAAAATTTCAGTCAAAATTTTGAATTCCCTTCAAAAATTTTGTTTTAAGTGAGAATCTCAATAAAAAATAATCTCACCCACTTAAAATCTCCAACAAAATCTCTATCTTGTCTCCACACTCAACATAAGTATACACACCTTCTCCATCTAGGGTTTCACCAAACTAAAATGAATCAGAACCTCTTTCATTTCTTTCTCCCAACAATCGCACCTTGCTTCTCTCTCCCAAACGGCCGCCTTCTACCACCGCACCGACAGCCAAGTCGCCGACCGCGCCTCGTCACCTCCGACCGCGCCTCCTTTCTCTCCGATCGCTGCATGTTTGTCCTCTCCAACCGCCACTGTCGATTTTGAAACCGGACCCAACAGGTATGTCCTCTCATTTTTATGTTTTTTTGTGTACAGTTTTCACGTTTTGTTGTTGGAGAATGAATTTAGTGTGTTTGTTAGAGAGATTTTTTTTGTTTGTATTTTGTTAGAGAATGAATTTAGTGTTTTTGTTAGAGAGATTTTATATAGAATGTATTTTGTTAGAGAATGAATTTAGGGGTTTGAATACTGATTTTGTTGCTTCAAGCAATGCAGAAATTGGGTGTCTCTGTTTCTAGGGTATTGTTTTACCCAAATAGAGCACTGTCAAACAAGTTATAATTTAGGCTTCATCTTTACACTGTACATTACACTCTCTAATAGAGAGCACTGTCAAATAGAGACTTGCTAAAGTAAGAAGTCCTGTACTGAAATTAGTATTACTCTTAAAATTAGGAATTTTAACTAGTATTCGGGAATTGTTAAATATTTACTTTAGTTGTGATTTGTATCTCTTTTAGTTTCTGTTTAGTAGATTAAGAAAAGCTTTACTAGATGCGGCAGATGTCTAAGTTTAAGTTAAGTATAGCATAGTTCTTGCTTTTGGTTCATATTATTGATAAGTTTAAGTTAAGTATAGCATAGTTGTGGCAAATTATGCGATTGATTATCATTTCTAATTTGAAGGCCTTGGTAGATCTTTTTGATGAAATTGTTGAAGAACCACTTGTCAATCAGCTAAGGTGATTTAATTTGAGTCGAACAACATTTATTGCTAAACTTTATTGTGGTTTTGGTAAGTCCGTGGCTGGAGAGACTGGAGAGTTTACTTTTCAATTCAGATAATAACTCTCTCTCTCATTCGACATGCATCCTCTGACTTATGATAACGTTTTTTTTCTTGATTTTTTTTTTCATTTATATTCAATTATTTTTGTTGGAATGCAGGACAAAGGAGCAGCTTGGCTATGTTGTTGAGTGTAGTCCTCGAATAACATACCAAGTCTTAGGGTTTTGTTTCTGTGTTCGGTCATCCAAGTATAATCCAGTCTACTTGCAAGGGAGAATTGATAACTTCATAGACAACCTGGAAGCGATGTTGGTAAGCACACATTTATTCCTTTCTATATTGCACAAGTTTCACAACTCTTTTCATTGCCTTCTAGTGGCTTTACTATCATTCTGCCATTGAAGGTATAACGACATTTAATAGGATGAGATTGTCTGCATTGTTTACAAATTGGTTGGGTTATCTGCATTCTTTGTGGCCAGTGTTGTGAATGGCCATTTTATTAGAGTTACCTTGAATAAGGATAAGAATCAATATTTTAATATTTTTGTAGAAGAAAATTTCATTATGTGAACTATTAATGGAATGTTTTAGTAGCAGGGTCTCTTTTCTTGTTTGAAAGCTTGTTTCAGCTTGGTACAAGAGAGTGACTTCAATTTTGTTGTTACTCATTAAGCCATATTGTATATAAGCCTCAATTTTTCGTTAAAAAATGAGGATTCATATTGTCTATTACTCTATATCTAATAGCATTTGTGCATTTGAAATATATTTGCATTGCAGGATGGGCTTGATGATGAATCCTTTGAGAACTACAAAAGTGGGTTAATGGGAAAGCTACTGGAGAAAGATCCATCCCTCTCATATGAAACCAATCGATTTTGGAATCAGATTGTTGACCAAAGGTAGCTTTTTGCCTGGGATAGATGGTACTTGCATACTAGTGAGTCGTGAAGTAGTCATAATTATTGGATCATTTCAATCATAACATCCTTTGGATCGATGAGGCGGAGGCCCAAAACATTCTGTTTGACTATCATATTTTCAGGAGTTGTTGGATGATCCGGGATTTTTATTATGTCATTATAGTAGTAACTTAATATAAACTTCTAGAAACATATGCTAGTAGTCCTTGATAATTTTGTTAGAATGAAATTGAGTGTGGATACTAATTTTGATCTTCAGGTATATGTTTGATTTTTCGGAGAAGGAAGCGGAGGAACTTAAAAGTATTCAGAAGAATGACGTTATCAACTGGTACAAGATGTATTTGCACCAATCATCTCCAAAGCGTCGGAGACTTGCAGTTCGAGTCTGGGGCTGCAATACTAACATTGAAGAGGCGGCTGAAACGCGACCTATATCGGTGCAGGTTCTTAAAGATGCCACAGTTTACAAGAAGTCATCTGAATTCTACACAAGCATTTGTTGAATAATATTGTTGGTACAAGTTTAGAGTTATGTAATTGAACCAACTGGAGGCCTCAATTTTGAAAAGAGGCAGAGTTGGTAAGGATTATTATTTTTTGATATTCAGGAAGTGGAAAAAAATGAAAAGTTATAAACAGGGTTTTTGAATTACATGTTATTGTTGAATTATTTATAGGGCAAATTGCAGTAAATCCCTATGGGGTTGGCACATTTTGCATAAAACCTACCACGGTGATCAGTTTAAGCAAAAAATCTACTAAAATTTACTAAATTTTCCATCTAACTTGCCGTTAGTGTGTATGGGAAAAGACTATTTTACCCTTAATTTTTATTCTATGTAAAGCCAAACAAGCCTTTAGCTTAATTAAATTTAAAAAAAAAGGAGCAGATGAACAGATACACTGTTCATCTTCTTCAACTAGCACCGACGGCATGGGATCTGCAAACCACAGCGGCGGAGAGCACCACCAACACTGGCTCCATCGACGGCAAGACCAGTAACACCGACTCCGACCGTGGCTGTCTCTCTCTCTCTCTCTCTCCCATGGCCGATCGGCCGTCTCTTTCTCCCATGGCCGACCATGGCTCCGACGAGGCACAAGCTTGAGCAACTCTAGTTTTCATGGTGGCATTCTTGATTCTTTTGTGGGGTTGAGTAGCTTGAAATCTTTAAACCTATCTCAAAACAATCTCACTGGTGTTGTTCCCAATTTGCTTGGTTCTTTTCTCAAGAACTTGGTGTCTTTTGATGTTTCACAAAACAAGCTTTAAGGGTCATACCCAGATGGTATTTGCAATGGGAATGGCCTTATTAGCCTCAGTCTCCACTCTAATTTCTTCACTAGTACCATACCCAACACCATTAATGAATACTTGAATCTTGAGAGGTTTCAAGTTCAGAACAATGGGTTTTCTGGGCCGGTTATGAGTATTATAAATCTCTCCCACATCTCTCTTGAACCACCCCATCACCGGCGAAAGATCTGGGCAGAGAGAGAGAAGAGGAACTTGGATTTTTTTTTTTTTTGCTTTTCAGATTTGGATCTATGAGGTTGTGTTATTTTTGTTTTATTTGAGTTTATTAAGGCTAGTTTTGGTTTGATTTTGTGGTCATTTTGGTTTGATTTGAAAATTTAGGTTGAAATTCATAATTTCCAGCGATAAAATGCAGATTCTGGCGACCGGAAAATTCATATGGTCGCTGGAATCTTCAAACAATTCAAGAATATAAAAAAGAAAGGTAGTTTGGTCATTATTTTTTTATACAAAACATGTGTTGTGCACATGCTGTTTTCTGTTACATTTTCCATCCATTTTTACGGAAATGCAAGTTTTGGTTGGTTGTTTGCTTAAGTTGATCTCCGTGGTGGGTTTTATGCAAAATGTGCCAACCCCATAAGGGTTTACTGCAATTTGCCCTTATTTATATTACTGTTTTTTGATCAGCTTATTTATATTACTGTTAATGAGCCAATAATTTACCCTATATAGTGCAGTGCAATGTGTTTCGCCTGAATAATCTGAATCTGAAACGTACAAGAAATTTGCACTGAACACTTGGTTCAACAAGCAGATTCTGGCCGACGACAAAGAGAGAGCGGCAGTTTTTGGCGAAGACTTCTGATCGTCGGGATCTGAGAGTAGAGTACCTCCGAAATTGATATGTTCTGCAAAACAACACCAAAGAACGACGCAACCGGAGTTGGGGTTCTGATTTGCAGCCTGCGGCGTGAAAATCAGCGATCGGTTTAAGAGGGGAAAGGAATGTAAGATCTGAGGGAGAAAATGAACAGAGGTTCGATAAGTAGAGTTTCACTTAGAAAAAGTTGAGATCCTTTCTCTTACTGAGAAGGAGGTATTTATAGGCTTATTGTGATTTGTGGTGTACGTTCCAGCTGTTTGGACATCCGGTGGTGAGCTTTTCCAGATCACAAACAACTGTATGGAGGTCCGTGGTTTAGTCCCCGGCTGGCTCATTGTTGAGGGGAGGTGGAGCTTACCCTCTCCTCTCTTCCTTCGCTGTCTTGACAAAGACCTCCAGCCGTACAAGTAGGAGTGGACATAATGGTATCAACACCAGCCACAACTTGAACTAGCTCCCCCCGTAAGGCCAGAGAAAGCAAGGATCTACCCACCAGTAAGGAGATGGGGACATTATCATCATCAGCAGGCTCCTTAGCAGTCCCAGACGACACTGACGGAGTAGCAGCGGGCACGTCCCCCTGATCTCTAGCTGAAGGAGCGGGAGGAGTCGCCATATCATCTTCCTATGAATCCATTACTTTCATCTACGAGAACACACCCTGGCCTTCTTACCTCAGAAGCAGGGACCTATTAGAACGAGAGGAAGTTTGGACAGACGGTGATTTCTTCTTCTTCTTGCTCTTCTCAGCAACAAACTTCTCCAGACTCGGGGGCCTGTTAGATAGGATGACGACATCTGAGGCTTCCTCCCAAGGACCTGAAGTTCCTCCCAACCTTCTTGATTTCGTGGGATGAATCCTCACCGTGGCAGTAGCAACAACAATCGTTCTCTTCATCCCACGAAGAGGAGAACCCACACCAACTTAGGGAGTCTTCCGATGCCCCTTAAAACCAGTCGCCTTTGGAAGAGGCGGCGCTTCCACAAAAGGAATGTAGTGGACAATATCCAACTCATTTAGGCGCTTTGCCCTCTCCGCAACAAGGTTGGTAATATATTCCAGGTGTTCCTTCTCCGTACAAGAATCCAGGAATTGTTGGTCTGCTAACAATGAAAAGACAATCATTGTTAAAGATAGACCAAAAGTGATGCATCAAACAACTGAAGGAAGCAGAAATGCCAGAGATAACACCTACTAAGCACATAGTGTTCAGCACCAGGGCAACGATTGTTCGGATTTGGGTCCTTACAGTATTGACACTGCTTATAAAGGACCGGATGGAGGAAGGAGTCGTGGATCTTCCAAATCATGTTCCAACGATTCGTAATAAAAAAAAAAAAAGAAGGGGCTTAATGTTTTCTCGGGGCTTTCGATGAGCCCCCAAGTAATATTGGACATCATCTCAGAACAAGAAATCAAAGTTGTACGCTTTCTGATCAGGAAGTCTCTTCAGCAGGATATCTATGGTTTCGTGGTCTTCATCAGTCTGCATCTTGAGCTGCTTATGGGACTTCAGATTTAACTCTTTGGCCCAACAGGTCTTATTCACCGGCGTCTGGATCCTGGGGACACCCCAGCCCAAGCGTGAGGTCAAGTAGACTTTCGTCAAAGAGGATGTGAAGATTAAAATAAGAGGGTTCTCGAACAACCGAGTCTGACCCTGTGCCGCCTTCAAACCAGCTTGGCAAAAAACCCTTCTATATACTTTCCAAAAAAAAGGAAAGCTCCTAGAGTGTGCTCCCTTCCTGAAAGACGATAGAGAGCAGCAAAGTACACCATCTTCTTCAAATCCTCGAAATCAACAGGAGGTCCTTCTCGGGGTAGGATCCTGGTGTCCTCAGTGGTTAGGAAATTTTGCAGCAACTCCCCTACCTTTCCCTCCAATAAATGACACTCCACGGACTGAACGATGAGCTCTTAACTAGCTCTCTACCTCAGCTTCTGAAAGGCTGGGGTGGAGAGTGGCAGGAGCCAAAGGAGGACAAGAAGGAGAAGAATCTCGAGGAGCTACAGAGGCTCTAGCAGCAGGTGCAGGACCATGGCGACTCGAAGAGCGAGAGCCGGAAACTGGAGTCTTGGGAAGGTTGGAATTCTTCTCCATTTCAAATAAAGCAACCTACAAAGCAAAGGATAGACTCATAAGAATAAAGTATGCAAACTTCTACAAGCAAAGCAATTACAAGATACCCAACAAATCAAGAATCAAAAGGAAGGGTATGATCTACACTCCAGAAACTGAACTTGGGGACAAAGTCTCATAAGACTCATTCCCAAAGTAAAGTCATATTGGGGGACATAGATCCAACCCAACCAGACGGGTACTTGACACTGGGGACATTTCCCTCAGAAGGGCCCCACAAATTCAAATATAGAGAAAAGTAAAGAAGATTTCCCAAAAGCCCCTGAGACTCACGAAAATTTCAAATTTACTTTCTTGAGAAACAAGCACTTGGGGACAAAACTTCATCAAGATCAAAAGATCATCAACAACAAGGAGCAGATTACCAAAGGCTAACAAATCAACAACAACCAGAAATACAACATATCGCAGTTGGAAAAACAGACATGCATCAAAGGGAATTGGAAGAACATACATACATTGAAAGCAAAATATACAGTTTCATTAACAAAATGAGTTCTACATCAACAACATTTACAAAATGAAAATGCCAAAGACGGGCATAGATCAATATACAAACAAAGACACGGAACTAAACAGGACTATATGGATGGGGACATTGTCCCAACGAATCAAAAACTAGATTCTCTAAAATCCCAGATCTACTCTACACCGACACAGTAGGGTGTTCTCGAGCAAAATAGCCTGGAGAGAGAATATCATCTCCATTATACTCACATATGAAGAACGAAGTGGAGAAGAAGAGCAGGGAAAGATCAACTCCAACAGGAGCCTACAAAATCAAAATCCCAAGGAACAAAAGAGGTTAACAAGATTTGAAAATTAGAAAACACGAAAGTCAAGGCCAAAGCTTTTAGGATTTCAGCTCGAGAAACAGAATCATCCTCAACTCGATTAAAGCAAAAACGCAGGGCCCGATGGTGGCGATCACATCGTTGGAGCTCTCAACAGCCAACGAAACAAATCATTAACCCAAAAGGGGCTTATTCTTGTTCAAAGACCCTTTTCCCACAAAAAAGGAATGACCTTTGTGATGAGAAAACCTTCAACTCTAACGAGCTCATAGCGGCAACACCACGAGACGACGAAGCAAAAAGAAAGGAAAAGGAACAAGAAAGGGAAAAGAAGAAGAAAGCATAAGACCCAGACGACAAAAAAGAAAGAAAAAGATGAAGAAGAACTTACCAAGCAAATAAGCAGGACCTCGACGACAAGCAGAACCAGGTAACGACAATGATCAGAGAAATAGGAAAAATGATTTATGGAAGAACTCTGTTAGAAAATTTCAGAAGCAGCAACGGTGAAAAAAGAAGAAGAAGATGAAGACAAGCTTATATAGGGAGGAAAGTTGTAGTAGAGTAGGGTAGAGGGATAATTACAGCTAGGTCCTCCACTATTCTGCTCAGACCCTACAACTTCATCTCCTCCAATCACAACAACCAACGCATGCTTGTAATGATGTCATCGGATACAAATTTCGAAGAAATCAGAAGGAAATCAAAGGTCACAGACCATCGTGAGAAATCAGACCTTGCAATGGTCGCCACACGTCCAACGAACCTATGAAGCGCGAACGCATGTGATGAATCTGAAAGGACACTCACGTGAAAGGCACCTGGCGACAACTTGTCCTCAACACGCTAAAGGAAGCTCCCTGATAATGAGGTTTTCGAAGACATCATATAGCACCCTAGCTAGTCCTTCGATCACCCACACGTACTCTTTCAGCAAAGGAAAGCCAGTTCCTCATAAGCATCTCCACCAAAGAAAACTCAGTCTACTCCAAGCAATACAGATAAATCACCATTGCTCGAAGTAGGGGGACAACTGATTCTACATAAAAATTCACAAATACTTGAAGCCAATCAGAGACTGAAACGTGACATCCCAATACGACATTATCGAGTCCTGGCCGGACTCTGATCGGAGGACAGACCGACCTGTAGAGAGTCAAAAAGGAAGACAGAAAAAGAAAGCAATCACCGCCAGTCACAGTGTTGACGATCAGGTCCCATATGGGGTCATACTCCCCAGAAAACCAACTGTTCAAGATCCTATATGGGGACATACTCCCCCAGAAGACGCTAGACAAATGAGGTCTTACTCCTCGAGGCTCGTCCCCACTCGCTCATTAAAAAATTCACGTGAGAAGCACGGAAGTCAGGTCCCCATGGACACGCATGTTTAGGTGGGAAATACATTTAAACTCCTCTTCTCTCCCAACTATGAGTCGACCGGGGACCAAAGCACTAACCTCCATGACAACTATATCTGATCTGGCGAAGCTCACTTCCATTTGGCAAAAGTTGGAACGTGCGCCCCAAGTCATTCAGTAAGCCCATAAATACCTCCTTTTCAGTAAGAGAAGGGATCCCCAATTTCTCTAAGTGAAACTATACTTCCAGAACCTTTGTTCATTTCTCTTCTGCTTCTGTGTTACCTTCCAAATCCGATCACTCATTCTCACACCAGAGGCGGTGAATCTGACAACCCACCCCGGTGCCATCGTTCCCTGGTGTTTGTTTTCCAGATCGTACCGATACCGAAGCCCCTCTATTTTGAGATCCATACCTCGAAAGATTCTCTCTGAGACGCCGCCCGTTCTTCGCCAGGGCCGAAAATTGTTCATCGGATCACATCTTCAGTGCATTTTTCTGTGCATTTCGAGTTCAGATTATTCCGGCGCAACACTAATTTTAACACAATCCCAATTCACAATCAAGCTTTGATTCATTTCACATGACATTTTATCTCTTCACACTATATGTAGCAACATATAAATATTATGTTGCATCATTTTTACATAACATGTTACAAATGTGATAGTATTATCAACATTTCATTACCATCATTAGTATTTATGTTGACATTTAACATTTATAATTTTCACATCCAAAAATTATTACAAGTCAGATTTTTTGTTCCAACACATTTCATCTTTTGCCCATCATGTCTAAAATACATGTTATAAAAAAGTACCATTGTCAACATTTCACTACCATCATGTGGTATTTGTTGGGTAAAGTCTTTTATTCTCAACACGCTTTATATTTCTACCATCAGTTTATCAGATTTATGTTGCAAATTAAATTTATTGGTAACAACTATATTTTTATTCTCATCACTTTTATGTATTGTTTTGAAATACATATATGGGTAACACTTATTTTCATTATTATACACATGCAAATGACACTGTTGACAATTGTACTTTATTGGCAACACTTACCAAAAATGTGTTGTCGATATGCACTCATGAACGATTCTTGCCAACATTTAGTGCAACACAAAAAAACTTATTGTGGCAAATGGGGGCCAAATCTTGTAGTGCGATATCCTAGTGTGCTTGCGTTGACTCCCATTCAAAACAGGCGCATCAATTATATATTATAGTATGAATTTTCCATAATAGAGAAAATTTGAGAGCAGTAAATTTTGTAATGTAGGTTTTTATTGGACTTTGTATAATGTAACACAATGTTTTAAAAACCGGCCCGATGGTCGAACCAGTAAGGTCACTGGGCTGACCAGGTCAATTGGCCGGGTCGGTAATCTTAATAGAATATTACATATATTTATACACACTTTTTAAGTAGAAGATAAGAAAAATACGTATGTGGCGACCCTCAATTTCGAGAGGTCATTAATGGCAATGTCCCTCATGGTCACTTCATACCACAAAGAATATTAAGCCTAAAATCGGACATGACTTTGCTATATGAAATGCGTACTCTATACGAAATCAAATAAAAGGACAATCTCACCCTAACAATATGAAAAATATATCAAAATACATTGCCTCAGGAAAACCAAAATGCTCAGCATGCAAACAATTAAAAAAATGATATCTTAATGAATTAAACCTTATACAATTCATATTTCTCACGCGGTGAAACAATAAAAGTCAAAAGGCTTTAAATGAGCCAAAACAATATACATATACGTGCACCAAAATTACATAAATAAAATATATATGACCATGAAAATTTGCAGTATGAAACTAAGTGAGATGCAACAGAGCTTCTAGACCATGAACAAGACATCCCACCTCCACATAACCAAGTACCTCTATTGCAAAGTAAGCGGCACAAAGTACTAGTCATGAATATGCTTTCAAACCACGGAAAGAGTGAATACCAAAATTTATACTCATCTAAAAATAATTTTGTTCATATACGTATCATTTGTAATTCAAATAGTGCAATACAATTTAAAACATTGGAACCCTTTACATTTAAGAAAACAAAAGAAAACAACGCTCAAAGCGTCAAATAAAATGCATATATATAAGTAAGAGATTTCAAATTCGTTAAGGAGTCGTCTAAAACGTAGAACACATGATTCATTCCTACAGGACCATGATGTCTCCCGAGGACATGAACTGAGATGTCGGCTCCACGTGCCATAACGCTCACGTGGCCTGAGGTCCATGATGCCACCCCATGAGAACATCTCTAAAACAAAATACATATCTCAAATACATGCTTGCGGGCCCATGACGCCACCTCGCAAGAAAATAATATGAGTACCCAATCCACCTCTCAATCAAGAGGTAGCTAATATGTATCTCGAGTAACCGCCGGTGGCGCATTTCTAGTCTAGGTGAACTCTAGTTTTTATAAAAAAAAAAATGTAAGTTTTTCAACATTTATTTAAGGAACCACCTACGCCCTAGAGCACACGATTCATTCCTACGGGACCATAACGCTTCCCGATGACATGAACCTAGATGTCGGCTCCACGTGTCATAACGCCCACATGGCCCCATGAGACCCATAACGCCGCCCCATGGGAACATCTCTCATATACAATATCAATCACACGCTTGTGGATCCATAACGCCACCTCGCAAGAAAACAATATAAGAGCGTATTCAATCCATCTCTCTATTCAAGAGGTAGCTAACCTCTATTTCGGGTAACCATTGGTGGTACTTTTGTAGTCTAAACGAACTCCATTAACTAAAATAATCGTTTTAAAAATATGTCCACCAGTTTTACATGTATAGAAAATTTTCTCTAAAATCAAGTAACGTTGATACCAGACTGCACAATGAATACGAACAATGTCCGCAATCTCACGGGTCCCAACAATAAATAAAAGCGTATAATTACAACTTAATAACCACATAGAACATCTATACCCAATAACATATGATTTTCACAAAATTCTATACTCAAAACTGTATATCAAAAATATAAATTCATGTCATTTAATGTTATCTTTCAAATCCAACAAGCTCAATCCGAAATCAATTTGAAATATCCAAAAAATACATTTTTAACAATCTAAAATAAGATAAAACAATTCTCAAATATATATGTGCGTGCGTGTGTGTGTGTGAGAAAGAGATTTTAGGGTTACTAACTTCATAAAAGAATAACAGCTAATTAACATGCATGAGACCCGCATAAAAATTTATTATTTAGTTAGTAATAAATTACTAACATTGAGTTGATAATTTCACCCAAATTTCAAGGCCTAACTTCCAAGTTTTTGGATACCATTCTTCCTCCTCTAGCATTCATAACAAGTAACACGGTGGTTTTCATTCTTGGAATAATTAGTGAGTTGGAATGTAAAGAGGTGTAGAAGAAATCAAAGAAATGATAACATGAAGCTTTTAAAATAAAATTGGGGAGAAGAACAGCAACCGACGTTGTTTGAAAGAAAGAAAGAAATAGAATGAGGGTTCCTATCTTGGAAAAATATCTATTTTGTCTTTATACTAGTGTAAATGGATAAGCCTAACACACTCGCCGGCGACACGCATTTTGGCAAGTGAACCGGTTTTGTCAAAATAATAATAAGCTCGCGAGTAGTTCGAGTATCGATACTCAGAGATTAAGGCAACTGCATATATTTGATTCGACCTAAAGGCAGATTTATTTTTTAAAAAAAATTAAACCAATTCATTGTTAAAACGACATTAAATATAAACTATGTACAAGTGATTCAAGAGATGAGAAAAATTTAAGAAAGTGAAATCTTGGTAAATAGAAATCAAGCTACTGAATCGCTACAACAATTGAAAGTGCAAAATGATCATTGTTAATTACAAAATCTTAAGGTGAATATGTCGGTCTCAACAGACCCACCCGTCATAAGGGCCCACATACACCTTAGATTGACGGTTACTACCTCGGACGATCATCGTAACACCGAGAATCCTCACCTTATCATGAAGGGTATGACCATAAAAGCGAGAGACGGTTCAGTGAGTCTCATGCCACGAACCCATTTTCCCCTTACGTGCAAGCTTTAGGCTTGATGGATCATTGTAATACCAAGGAATTTGTGATTAAACAACAAACAAAATAAACTAACAATTGCAATCAATTGCAAGATTATCTATTATTGGGATAACATGCTCAACCATAGACAATTAAGCAAAGTAAAATTAGTCAAGTGAGCACAACTTAAGATTCTCATAGACGAAGAACAAAGTCGATTACAATTAAAATAAACCCAAAACTAATAAAAGAAAGCATATAAGTAAATGAAAATAGAGTGTTGTCACCACTCATCATCGGCTCGTAATATGCTTAACATGGGCGGAAGAGAGGCTCCTATGAGCCTCCCAATACCCAACATCAGTTCCAAGTCGCATACCATTTCCTCCTCCTCACTCTGGATGATGAAAATGAAGCCATATGTGCTAATTTATAGATTCTGGCACTAACGTGGGCACTGTGGCGCCCAGATCTGGCATTGCAGCGCCACGCATAATGAAGTGGCAAGGTTGCACATCGATAGGTTGGACTATGTGTCACTTATCCACTAATCTAGAGATACTTAGCCTATCGGGATCAAAAGATCTTAATTCAGCTTGTAATGTAAGGCTAGGGGTTAAGGTGTGGAAGAATTTTTTTAATGAAGCTTATCAATTACACCTATAATGAACTCGATGCTCACCTATCTCACATCATACATCCCGTGATATTTTCGCAACCATATGTTTACACAAGTCACTTACTCCTTATTTCGTAAATTGGGGAACTTGATCTCTCTTTTTCATTTACTTTTCATTTTCTTTGGACATACATCTCTGAATGCTAATTTTCAACTTTTTGTTTTTCTTTGTCCAATACTTTTTTTATTTTTCTAAACTTTTTTTAGAGATCAAGGTTCCCCCAAACTTTGCATGTGCAAAGGAGTAGAACCATAAACCAATACAATGTTTACACAATTACAACCCAACCCATAAGTTCTATTTTATCCCCTCTCATGATAGTGTTTAAGACCTGGTGACTCGGTGAAATCGGTCCGGTTTTGACCGATTTTACCAGTCTTGACCGAATTTGACTTAATTATCGAGTAAGTGTACAACCAGACCGATGAACCTGTCGGGTCCCGGGTCAACTGCTCTATTCGAGCATAAAACATTGGTATAACATAGTCTCTAATTAAGAGTGCTACAAAAAATTTCACTCTCCTGCGACAACACATTTCGTCACTAAAACTCATATCATGTCGCCGAAAGTTAGTAATGGTGTCATCAAAAGTGTTTTCACGGAAAGTCTCCAAGTGTATGATAGAAAGGGGTTTGTCACGGATGCATAGCATTCTGCGACTAAAAAGCCATCGTCGAAAGCATAAAGCCCAAGTTTTTACCACTATTGGGGTTTTATCCTTGTCAACCCAATGGTCACTGTTCTAAGACCAACTTCTTGTGTATTCATTTGCAATAACTTATTTTTTGTTATCACCAAAAGCAAGAAATTTTGGTAGCGGTGGATTGTATTATCCTTGGGATATCAGGGTTGCTAGTCTGCCATGCAAAATTCCAAGTAGTGCCACGAACGTCTTAAAGATAACGATCTAGTCCACAACTCATCTCATCGATAACAAATTCAATTAAGTTTATTTATCTTTTTTTTCTAATAAAAGAAAACTCTAAAAAGTTAAGGGAAAATTACAGGAGGCACATCTAAACTTGTCAACTCCAACATTTGGCACCCTTGAACTGTTTTTCGAAACTTTAGACTACCATGAACTATGCTTGAGTTCTTCTATCACTAACACCGTAAACTTAGTGACAAAATGACCATATTACCCTTCCATTTTCATTTTTCTTCATTTTAAAATTTAAATATAATATGGAAAATTACAGGAGGCACCCCTTAACTTGACACCTCCAACACTTGGTACCTCTGAACTTTTTTTCACAATTTTAGACTACCTTATTGTATGCAAGAGTCTAACATATAAGATCTCATCTTCTCCATATGATTAGCACCAGATACCACCGCTTGAGCAACAATGTAAGCTACAACTTGTGTCTCGCCAGTGCCTCCATCTTAGGAGCTATCTTCTCCTCCCAAAGAAACCATAAATTATTTGCCACGGTCTCGTTCTTTTTCACAGATCTGTACTTTTCGGATCTGGTTACATTTGTGTAATTTGTTCTTTGTAAGTTTTTTGTGTAATTTGTTAAAGAATTGAGATGATAATATGGTTGATATAATTTTTTTGTTGTTTACTTAGTTCATTACTATTGATGAAATATTTGAGTTTAATTTGATTAAGATTTATTATGAATTGATTAAGATTTGTTATGATAGATTTGATGATTATGAAATGTTTATATTTATAATTTTAATAAATCAGCTCAAATGAGTTTTTATTTTTTTTTCCTAATTTTCCGGCAAAATTTAGTTTTTTCCGTTGTGATTCTACCCAAAAAATCATAAGTACTTCGGCCAGTCACAAGTCAACACGTGGCACCCGAGCGCCACATCATTCAAAGCCTCGAGTCCACGTGCACAAAGTCGTAAGGCATTGAAGCCCCGAGAAGTGACTGTCATCCTGGTGGCAAGGGTCAACTTCGCCCGACGATCCTCAGAGTCGTTGCACCCCTTAGCCATTCGGGAAGCTAACCTCAAGATCCC
>JAYMTA010002819.1:0-15615 GCA_036897625.1 Pelargonium cotyledonis | reverse complement strand
TTTTTTATTCCAAAAAATTCGAAGGGGGCTAGATGACTAATTTTTCATATTATGTGGCTAATTCTCTAAATTTTTGTTTCTTTTGGGCTAAAAGCCCAAAAAAACCCTAAAAACAGAGTACTGGGTCTGGCTGTTTGTTTCCATAGAAAACTCACTTCGATATTTCCCGAGAAAATAGTACTATCACAGAAATTCCGATATGGGTCTTGCTGAATACGTCAGCTCCGTCGACTGGGAACAGGAATCGTACCCAGCCTATGAAGATTTCGCGGTGCTCCCTCTCTTTGCTCTGTTTTTTCCTACCGTTCGCTTCTTCCTCGATAGATTCGTCTTCGAGGTTCGTCGTTTTGGATGAAGCTGGTTTATTTATTTATTTGTTTCTTCACATTTTTCACTATTTATTTGACAGCTCTCTATTATTGGATCATTTATGAGCAAGTTCTTTAAGTAAATTCAGATGTGCCTACTTTTATTTAATGGATTGTTTGAGTTGTTTGTGAATTCTTGCAACTTACTATGGAAGTTGAAGTAGGTTGATGCTATTATGTGAATCCATGTTGTGTTTTTGTGATCGGACGTTGACTGATATGTCTTGCTCTTTTGTTGATCAATCATATTATAATTAGCAATGCCTTTACTATGGTCTTAAGTATTGACTACTAAAACTTGTTTGTCAGCTAGTGATATACATTTGTTCTTCTATTCATATTTGGAAGTGTGTTGTTCAATGATATGTTAACTAGATTATTTAAGGCCTGGTTGAAGTATCCATGGAAGATGAGAATTGAGAAACAGTTGGGCGTCCTTTCATAGAAAGAAAATGATTTAAATTGAGTTGAGGGTGTTCAAGTTAAGAATGGTGGTATAATGTTAGGATGAGTTATGCACAAGGCTTCAGCTAGTTAAGTATTCGTTTCTAGGGTTAATACCATAAACCAACAAAATGAACCTGTAGGGACTTCATATACTGGTCTGGCAACTTTGGTGTTGAAGCCAACAACTGGTTCCTGGTTCAGAGGTAATGCAGGCTTCTACATTGCTAGCATTGTATTATAGGTGAACTGCAAGTAGTACATCCCGCCTGGTTTGGTGCAGTTGGGTCAAAAAGGTGTGTTAGAAGACATTATGTTTTTGTAGTCTAACTTCACAATGATTGAATATATCAATAGGAGACAATAAGATTAGTGTCTCATGGGAGGCTAAAGAAGAAGACATCACCCGTGATGAGTGTTCATAAGAGCCATTTCGATCATGATACCCACAATTAGGAATTAAATGAGCTCCCTTACCCCTAATTTTGGAGGTTAGATGTTGTAATTGATAACAAAGTCAAATATAGAGCTAAACTCTAGGCCATCTTGCCCTGGAGGGTATAGGAAACCTTCATTCTGATGATAGTGCCTGGAATCTTGAACCAATCAGGCAGCAAGGCTATGTTTTCTGCATTTCTAAAGCATAGATTGAGTAATTCCATTGTATTCGTAAAAGTATTGACTATTGTGTTGTGTAGTTGACATTTTTTCCTTCACTTTTATCCCTCTTTCACTCAAAACTGTATCACTATATATATTTATATTTTATAGTTTAAAAAAGATGCAACTGCTTATTCGCATAAAACCTTACTTTTTTTTTCTTTCAATTTTTTGTTCTTTCCATCGTCATTAGATTTTTACTCAGGTCAGTCTGAAAATGAATGTGTGTGTTGTAGAAATTGGCGCAACGATTGATTTTTGGGAAGGGGAATCTAATGCTGGATGTTGAGCCGGCTGAGAAAAAGAAGAAGATAAGAAAATTTAAGGAGTCAGCTTGGAAATGTATTTATTTTCTCTCAGCTGAGTTTCTTGTTCTATCTGTAACTTACAATGAACCCTGGTTTACAAATACAAAATACTTTTGGGTAGGACCAGGAGATCAGGTGTGGCCTGACCAAAAAATTAAGTAAGCTTTCCTGCATATGCTTCAAAACTTGAATAATATGGGCATGCCGGGTTTATGAAGTCAAATGAGTTATTGCGCTGTTGTAAATTTCAGGTTGAAATTGAAGGGAGTATATCTATATGCTGCAGGATTTTACTCATACTCCATTTTTGCTCTGATATTTTGGGAAACAAGGCGTACCGATTTTGGGGTATCCATGAGTCATCATGTTGCAACAGTCATTCTCATTGTGCTGTCTTACATATTAGGGTATGTTCTGATGGATTTTTATTTGTAGCTTGATCTTGTTCTTCAAATCACAATTCCAAGGCAATGAGATTAGGAGTGGCCTTATTTGAAGTCATAAGTCTGCTTTCCTTTTATGCATTGCTTATTTGTAGACTTCATTGGTTCACGTTTCATGCATGATTGCATGGAAGAGATCAGTGCTTCCGATGATAATATATTTCCTCCTTTTGCTGTGTCTTGCATTGCAGGTTTGCCCGTGCTGGCTCAGTGGTTTTAGCTCTTCATGATGCAAGTGATGTGTTTTTAGAGGTAGGGAAGATGTCCAAATATGGTGGTGCTGAAGGGGTTGCTAGTTTTTCCTTCATTCTTTTTGTTTTGTCTTGGATCTTGCTGCGCCTGATTTACTACCCATTCTGGATCCTTTGGAGCACAAGGTTTGTATAAGTTGAAACCTGATTATGTTAGCTGCAAAGTTTTTTGGACCACAGTTGGCATTTTATATTCCATAAAGTGTTAATATCTAAATTTTTCGAGTAAGTCGTTAAACCGTATCTCTACTTTGAACTTGTATCAAAATTAGATACCTTGATAATGTTCCTAAGAATGAGTTGCTTATTGCCAATTTTACTCGCTGAATTGTGATGTGAAATTCGAACTCTAAATTTCTTTTGCTGTCTATTGTTTTGTTCGTCTAAGTATCAGCAACAAAAACTTTGACAGTGCTAGATTTGTTTGAATACTGCGGTATATCCTTGACGAAAAAAATGAGTTTCTAAACTTTCTGATTTTTGTAATATTTGAAGACTAATGACTTGGAAAAGAGTTGTACTTGTAATATTTTTATTTGTTTGTATTTTCATCAATCTAAGGTGTCCTTTCTGTCTTCTTATGGCAGTTATCAAGTCATTCTTACCTTGGACAAAGATAAACATCCCGTGGAAGGACCAATATATTATTATACGTTCAACACACTCCTATATTGTTTGCTGGTTCTTCACATATATTGGTGGGTGTTGATATATCGGATGCTTGTTAAACAAATCCAGGCAAGAGGCAAGCTCAGTGACGATGTTCGATCTGGTAAGCATGAAACATGTCATATAGATGGATCATAAAGTAAATGCATGTATATTCGAGCTTTAAGCATTCAAGCTTACTAGTATCAGGGTTGACAATCAATGAACTTTTCTAGCATCAAAACTTCTAGAAACTCCAACTGGCTCATTCAGACCGATAGTTGATGATGCTGTGAAAAAGGAACAACCATTTTTGCTAATCCTTATTTTATCCTTCTAGGCTAGGAATTTCTAGAACTAGTTTGACAAGTGCACTATATGTGTTAGTGCATTCTGTACTTGCTGTTTCATTTAAAAAAAAATATTTTCAATATATATTCCGTTTGAAGATAACCAATACATCATTTATCGTTGCGCAAAAAAAAAAACATCATTTATTGTTATCTTATTACTTTTAATTGTTCACTGTTAATGTTCTTGACTTTTATCTTTGATTTTTTTTTCTTCTGCTCACCTCCTTTCGTTATGTATACAGATTCAGAATGTGAAGATGAACATGAAGATTGACTAGTTTCAAAAATTAACAACTGCTCCTTGCCTCATGCAAAGGTATTTTTATGTCTTAAAGATCTTAATGCAAATCAACTAAATTGTGTTTTACATAATCTACCAGACAAATATTTTAATTCAAAACTCAGTAATTCCTTGCATACACATTGTGGTCGCTTTCAAAACTATAACAGCATTTGAATCATTATTTTTTGAATGGGAATGATAATGAGAATAAGGGTCACATTCCAGAGCCATTCTCATGACCAAAAAAATCTTAATTCTAAGTTCTAACACGAACCATGAGAATCTCATTCCCATCCTCATTCCTAATCGTTTTTGTGGTTCCCATTATTGAACCAAATTTCTAATCCAGATGCCACCTTAATGAATACAAGCTATATCTATGCTTAATGCCACATAAATACAACATGATGTTTTTGTCTATGTGGGTATAATTCCATGTCTCTACATATTACCAATGCTGATCTCAATACTTATCGTTGGTCGCCTTCATACTTGAATTGAGAGAGCTTTAATCGTCTTTTCTGCTACAGGTAAGGACAGCAAAGTTTTACTCGTCTAACGTGTCCTTCAGCTGATATGAAATAGTTATTTGAAAAATTCTCCCGCAATTGGAGGGACTGTGTATAGAATTTGAGATCAAATGTGGAAGTTGGTTTGCACAATCAGGGAAAAGATAGAAGGTTGATTCTTTACGGGTTTTTTCTCCGTGTAATTTTGCAGTATATGTTGGATTCTGATGCATTGGGAACTAATGCTTTCGTGTAATTTCATATCACAACATATGAATACAGCTTCTCAACGTTGTCGATTCGTATTTTCTTTTCTTCTCTCCCCACTTGATGAGCCTTGCTTGTAAGTTGTAACTATCATTTTTTACTACATTTTACTTTATCAAAAGATTTTTCAAAGTCTAATTGCTGGCTTGTCATTAGCTCTGTTGGAGTGAAATATCATTAGCAACTCTTTGATTAGAAGGGCACATCTTGTCTGTAGCTTTTCTGTGTTAAGTGAATTTCTACAATTTTTGTAGAGTTTCCATTTGGTTAATATGTTCTCATTCTGGTTTTTGTAGACTCGTATTGGCCATTCTCTCCGCTATAGTCCGATTGTGTCTTGATAACAAAGACGACCTAATATTAGGGCCTTAAAGATCAATTTATCTAAACAAATCTGACAGAGACAGAACGCCTACCAAACTAAGTCACTCGGTTCGAACGCCAATTCGCATACAAAAATTTGATACTACGAAACTGAGTTACAGTGACTAAAACATCGTGAACAATCAAATTAAAGGCATTAAAATCTTCCCCACAGTCGGAAGAGCACGAACAATTGACAAAAATTGCAATTGTAGTTTAAAGTGATCATGAGTAGGGCTCTGCCAACCGCTACTCGCCTGCACCAGATTTATCATTTGATTTGACAACAAACTTGAAGGCTGACCGATGACTCCGACCAAACCACCACCTTCTAAATTACCTTCTCCTTCTCTACAATAAACTGTAGCTGCCTTGTGCGCTCACCGATAAGATAAACTATAGGGAATCTACGCGTCCGCCGCTCTACAAACTCTATGAACACCTTAATAAAGGTGGGCTTGGGCCTGAGGTCATGGAATAATATAAATGCCAAACGCGCCCTGACCTATACCAACTCTGTGTCAGTTTCTGTGCAGTGAGTGAATTGGAGTCGCATTCGCATCAGTTTTTTCTTGGGGGAGAAGACAACCAGAGAACCCTAACGAGCTTCGCACTCAGCCTCCGCTCTACGACGTCGTCTCCTCTCGATCACCGGTAAATTCATCTTCTCCCCTCTTTCATATTCCATTTTTCCGGCGATTATTTGTGTGGACGATTAGGTTTCTTTCTTTTCTGCGAGAAAACGACTGATTTTGATTCAACTCTTTGGCCTTTCTTTTCTCGGTACCCAAACAGCTGGTTAGGGTTTATGCCCTCTGGCACGACTCATTCTCTGCACTCATTTTCTATAATGATCCACACAAAAATGTTGAGAGATTTTTTTGTATGTCATAATCCAAGGCCAGTTGGTTGATGAGTGACGATGAATATGAAATTGTAGGGTAAATATAAAGAAATTTATCAGAAAAAATTATTATAATAAAATCGTAATTGAGGAAATAAATTAAGCAGTGCAGGTTTCGGGAATAATTATTGTATGCAAGTTCTCATTATTATTGTAATTATGTTCCTATTTCTGATTAGAAATGCAAGAAGGATATGGCATTATTTTTTGTTAAGACACGATGGGGTGAACGACCGTGTCTCTTTCGAAATTTGGTAGATATTTATGCTAGACAAGAAAGGCAGGGTTAAAAGATGTTGAATTCACGTCTGTTGTGTTGTTTAAATTGTGAATGTGCCAAGTGGGTAGTTTAGTTTTGGGATGTTAAGCCAAAAGGCATGCTTGAAGTGATGAAAGAAATTGGTAATTTGGTTATGCTCAATGAAGACTATGTACTTGCGTTGACGTATAGACAGTAATCTTCAGTTACATATTTACTAGCATCAACTCATGCCCCAGTTCCAGTCTTGAATGTTTTCCTCAAGATCGTTATTCTAGATTAAGTGTTTGACATTGCCAAATAGTGCAGGTATTGTTTTTTTCTTCTTATACTTTTTGATGTATTCTTTTTGCAACTTTCTACCTAGAGGGTGTTTCGCTTTATGAGGGGCCTTCAGCATAAGATTTCTGGCATCTTCCTTATCTCATTAAACCTATTAATGGTATTATACAACTTAAATTTTAATTGTGTGTGCAAAGATGTCTATATATTTATATATGTAATGATAGTGTTAATTTGAGTATTACATCCATTCATTTATGATGGAACTGTTATATTGTAGTGACTATCATCTGTTGAGTTAATGAAATTCTTCAATCTATATGGCCTTGATGATATACTCTATTGTAGTTTTAGCCTCAATTTGTTCAATGTTCGAAAGACTTTTTTTTTTCGCTTGATACTACAATGTCAGATCCTCTTACCATTTTTCATATTACAAACAAACAAAAAAAAAAATAGAAAGGTAGAACAACTACTCAAGTGGTCTTTACTAGCTTATGGGGTTCAGAATACTCTTTAAAAGCAATTTTTACTAGTATTCACAGACTTCAAGGTCAAGGAATATATATCTATCTATATTGGACATGGATAATGCTTTGTCATTATGTAACATATTTGGGAACTAACTTGGCGACCTCTCTACTTTCTTTAGGTTTGTATAATCAAATTATATACTGCAATGATTTGTCTCCTTATTTTCCAGGGTGTCAATCGTAGATTAAGGGAGTCATGGAAGATGTGCTAACTGAGATTCCTCCACCTTCAAGGTTCTTTCAGGAGGACCTGAACAACTTTACATCTCCGTCACCTCCTCTCCCATGCCCCTTTCTCTTACTTTCTAACTCTTATGCTGACAAGCCTATCCGCCCTTCTCTTCTTATCTTTGCCATGTCTTCTCCATCTCTCTATCTCTTCCACAAAGTCTCCTCTAAAACCCTGATTGGAACCCTCATCCTTCCTGAGATACCCTTATCTGGAAATTCTGTTACACCTTCCCTTGGGGACAATTCCTGCAATATCTATGCCATCAAGAAGGATGGTAATTTGATACTCCTTGTATCTGCCCAGTACTCTGTCAACCCTGAGAGATGTCATGCTGTTGCGAAATTATTGATTGGTGATAAGATTATTCCAGAGAGGGTTTTGATATTGGATTCTGTTCAGAGCCGGAACTTTCGGGGTAAGCTATCATCAGATGAGACATTTGCTCTCAAGCTGGAGACAACAGCAGAAAGAAGGGAGCAGGATGGTGTTTCGGGACGATCATCACTGTTAAAGGGTTTGGACTATTTTTCATCAGGAAGTATGGTAGATGGCCTGGCTGCTGCCCTTTTGACCCGATGCCAAATAAGGAACATCAAGGGGACTCTCTGTGTTTCGTGGCCTGAATTTGGTGGCTCCGTCGTATCCCTAGTTAAGTCTCTGTTGCTCAAGAATGTGTTACCAGGTTTGGAATTTAGCTCAAATGTTGCAGGTGAGGATGATTACATTAAGTTCAGCCGGAGCAAGGATCATGTTACTGACTCTGAGATGTACACCTGATCTGATGAAATAGGTTCCACGATGCTCTTTCGTTTTGTTTTGTTTTTTCCTTATATTTCAACTTTCTAGTGTTGAGATTTAAAGATTATGTTGTTGCTCTTTTCATGAACTGAGGCACACATTTTTTTAAATGTTTGCATTTCGTGAAGCTCTTATAATTTCTAACGGAAAAATGCATGTTTCTGGGTATTTTGTATAGTGCTTAACCTGCCCCTAGTCACCTCTTGTTCTTGTAAATTATTTAGAAGAGCCAAAAGCGGCATTTGTTATAGGAAACAATATCATTATTGAACCGAAGAAGCACCAAACTGAAAGTGAGAGGAAACATCTCTACTGTCTCTAGGTTCCATTGGATATTTGGGTATCCGCCATTGAACCAAAGTTACCTTTTCTGATCTGATTTCATTAATCCATTCCTAAACCACTTTTGATCTGTTCCTTAGCTAATGTATGGCGACATCAATTTCTGGAGATATGATTTTTATTTCTTTTGCTATAAGATATTGTCCCAGATTTCTAAACTCTAGACTTGAAGCTGTGTGTGATGAGATGTGGGACTAAGTCATTGGTTAGATATATGATGTAATGCCAAAAGCAACTCATTGTTTCCTTTTTTTTCTTTATTTTTGGGTGTGTTCCTCCTCTCATGGGAACATTGAGCAAAGTCTGGTGTGAGACACTCAAACAAGCTACATGTATTTCTATTCTTGCACTGCACCAAAAGATACATGTGCACAGACCTAGCATTTCATTTCAATCTTGCACTTAAAGACACACCATTTTTCTCCATTCATTGTAGAAAAGCAACCAAAATGCCAGGAATTTGAATTGATCTTTGAATTTTGATTGAAGAAGCAACTGGACAAACGCTACTCTATAGCTTCAAAGACACACACAAATGGTAAATTAGTTCAAGCTTTGTGAAGTGAAATAATATGTAGTATTAGCCATTTGTGACTTGGCATCATGCATATGTATTGACATGCATCAACATAGTAAGTCCAAAATTAGACCATCTAACCAACCAACAAAAGTCCAAATCTAATCTCTCATAAATCATTTAGATTATGCCCACATGATGATTAAAATTATTTGAACTTTCATGAAGAGTTGTGTCATGAGCATGGCATCAACTTGGACCATGTTCAAAAGTTGAAGTGGTAAGCAGAAGCTGTCATCATCTGCTTCTGGTTTGGTCACTTTCCTCCCAAAACACTTTGAGCATTTAATTTCCATCCACGCATCTTTCTCTCTCACCAACCAGGCCAATATTAGTTGCATCTTCTCTTGACTCTAAGCTCTTTTTGCATATTGTTCAATATCCATGCAAAACAAGAACACTAGTGAAACAAGCTACTTGCTTGCTTATAAGCTCTACAATTTTCACCACTTAAGCATCAAGAAACCTAATTAAGCAGCAATGGCGGCTTCTCATGCTGCAAAACTCGTGCTTTTTGCTTCACTGATCTTTAGCTTCACAAACTCATTTCTAGCAAGTGATGATCCTCCTCTGACACTAGATTACTACGCATCTTCGTGCCCATCCGTGCTTGAAATTGTCAGGAAGGAAATGGAATGCGCTGTGCTCTCTGATCCACGCAACGCTGCCTTGATTCTTCGTCTACATTTCCACGACTGCTTCGTTCAGGTACTCAATTTCAGTTCTAGTTTTCAATGTTGTGTACATTTTGTGCGCAACATGGCCTAATGGGTGCATTATACGTGCCACTTCAGGGTTGTGACGGGTCAGTTCTGCTGGAGGACACGGAGACGTTGAAAGGAGAGAAAACAGCTTCCACGAATGCGAACTCGTTGAAAGGATTCAGGATTGTGGATAGGATCAAGAACAAGCTCGAATCGGAGTGTCCTGGAACTGTTTCTTGTGCTGATATTCTCACAATTGCGGCTAGAGACGCTGTTATTCTGGTATTTATAATTCTAGAACATAGGATTTGTCAGCTTATATTTTCCTTATTTTCAGGTTTTGTGTCCCTATACCTCGTACTTGTTCTAGCCTTGGAAGCTTTGTCCTTCTGGCTAAGGTAAAATTGCATCATGGAGTAGGTCTATGTAGGTCTAAAGTCTAAACTAGATTAGAAACCAGATAATTGAATAACTTAAAACATGAATTTGTTAATCAACCAATTATTAGTTGGTGATTAGTGATAATTGATTATTAAAAGGTAAAGGTAAGTGTGCACCCGTAAATTCAACTATATAGAGTTTGTAGCAATTACATCAAGTAATTTTGTTATTAAATTTTGTCACCGTCTGAGCTGAGAGCACAAAAAAGAAGGTTATTATTAGTACGTAAATACATCTTTTTACACTTTGTCATCCGAATACAAATCTTGGGACTAATTTCTAGAAGATTTTCTCTTGAATGTATCATCACACCGACGAAATTAAGGGTGTATCTTTAAGGTCATCTTGAAATAGAATATTCTCATAAAACGCACAAGCGAATCCCGATACACCCTTACACTACGATACAAATTATCAAGGATACATAAAAATATTAGTTTATAAGGAGTAAACTGTTGCAAAATCCATTTTATCATGGAAAATTTCTTGACTTATTACCATTTTTCTCCTTTTGTTGGTTCAACAAACACATGAATATTTGCATAGTATTAACTTGTTAATTAATATTTTCAATGGTTTGTAGGTTGGGGGACCTGATTGGCCGGTTCCTTTGGGAAGAAAAGATTCAACAACTGCAAGCTCTGAGCTTGCAAGCTCAAATCTTCCCACAGGAGATGAGGGCCTAGTCTCCATTATCTCCAAGTTCCTATACCAAGGCCTATCTGTCACTGATATGGTAGCTCTTTCAGGTCTGGTCTGGTCACCTCTAATAATATTAATCTATATATATTCTATTACAATTTAACATAAATGATCCGCCCCAATTAGTTGAATTCAATGGCAGAGCCAAGGGTGGGCCGTAGTAGGCAAAGGCCTATCCAGCATTACATAATGATTATATGTAGTTGAACCAATTAACGTGCAGGAGCTCACACCATTGGAATGGCACGTTGTGACACCTTCCGAGCAAGAATCTATGGAGACTACGAATCAACCTCCGAGAAGACTCCCATCTCAGAATCCCGCCTCAAAGGCTTGAAAGCTACGTGCCCTTCTCCATCGGGAGGAGACAACAACGTTACTGCCATGGACTACGTTACGCCAAACCTTTTCGACAATTCGTTCTATCACACTCTCTTGAAAGGGGAAGGATTGCTGAATTCGGATCAAGAAATGTACTCGAGCATATTTGGTGTTCAAACAAAGGAGCTGGTGAAAAAATATGCAGCTGATGCGGTTGCTTTCTTCGAGCAATTCTCGAAATCTATGGTGAAATTGGGAAACATTACGAATTCAGATAGTTTTGTCACCGGAGAGGTTAGGAAGAATTGCCGATTTGTGAACACATGATCATGAGCTTGTTTATGTCAACATGATTTTAGAAATTACATCAATTTGTTTGTTATGTGTTAAGAAATTGAAATTTTTATAACAAAAGTTTATGAGTTTTATTATGTATACATACCTGGAAATGAAATTAATTGAAGTTTCTGTTTTTTTTTTTTAATTCGTTTCAAGAACTATTCAGAATTTGCTCAACTACTCTTGTAATACAGTTGACTAGAAATTTTATAAACAGTGATTACAAGAGTGAAGTTGCATATAATTTCCTTGTTTTTATTTTCTTATCAACCAAACAGCTAACCAGAACCTTAACGACCCAAATGCCAAGTTTGCAATCTTGTCATTTTGTGTTTTCTGTTTTCATCCCATGCGTAGTTATTGTTTGAGGTGGAGATCTCATGAGTTGAAATTGCATTGAAAATAAATGAAATCATGTATCTCGAACAGAAAACTTCAAAGATAATTCAAAACGTTTAAACTATTTGATCCAAGAAGTTTTGGAAACAATTTTAGCATGAATCTGAAATGAATTTTCTGTCATGATTGCAGCATAACATTCCATGTTGTGTTGATCGGTGTGCATGCACTCTATATCAACTTGGGACTCGAAACAACATAGAAATTCAAAATATAAATAGAAAACGCTTTTTGTACATTTTTGAGATAAGGGAAGAAATTAAATAGCTAAAATAGGTCTTATTGATTTTACACTAGGTGAAAATGGAACACACATTGGGGGAGGTAATGATTTTGACGGTGCGAACCATTGTTTGATGCTCGTATGAACTTATTAGGAGCATTGACACGCACAAGTTGCAAATGAATATATAAAGTTATAAGCCATGTACGAAAGTGGAAGATGACAATTAATAGAGTTGAATAAAGCTCTTAAATCTTAAAATCATTACCTCGTGCAGTATAATAAAATTTTAAGTCGATGCAGAATACAAGTGGATAATATTTTACTCTGAAAGATAATTTTGATTCTATGGTGTTATGAAACCTCATAAGAATATGATTTGGAATTCCAAACACTTTGTTGAGCGGGAGAAAGTCATATGACATTTTTATTTTTATTATATGCGATCATCTATTTATATTCTTTAAACCTTTTCTATATTCTTGTGTAAGCCTCAAGACTCTCCTTAAGTTTTATGAGGACGTTTCTGGTCAAATTATAAACCTCTCAAAATCAGAATGGTTTTTCAGTTCTAACATTCCCTGCAGACTCACAAGGATATTCAGGGGTATTTCTCGACTGCAATTTGAAGATAGGAATGCTTAGACAACAGGTGAAGTATTTTGTTATCCTTAGATAAAGTCTTTTGTAAATGTGTCTAGCGTTCATAATTCAGCTAATTTAGGCAGAACTGATGTTGCTAAAATCTGGATATTGTAATTCGGTTTATTTTAATCTATCTATGGTGGTTATACAAAAATAAATGAAATCGAATACATACAAAAACACAAAAATAATCATTAAGCCTATTTTGGGGCCAAATCATATTGCAAAGCTACCATTCCAAATGCAACTTTGAGTCTGTGACTCTCCCGATACCCAATTCCATCTCTTATTGGACTTAAACGGGTAAGGGTTATATGTTTCCAATTCTCCTATACTGTCTATTTTTTTAGAGTTAACCCCTACACTCTTACTTTAGTCGTTTCGAACTCTGAATTGTACTTTTTTATTATTTCAACCCTCTGAAACCTAGTATAGCCAGTTGACTCATGCCATGTCACCGGTTGTGCCGCATAGGCATGCCACGTCAGACGTCCAGCGTGGCTAATGTATGGGCCAAAACTAAAAAAAATACGAGTTCAAGAGGTCTGGAAGCATTTCACCCCAAATAAAAATAAAAATTTGTAAATAATTTGATTGTTTTGTTCAAGCTTGTTTATAGTATATCATAAGCTTAGTGGGCATATAAAACTTTTTTTTGAGCAACGAAACCCATAATAAAGTTTTTTTTATAAGCATAAACAAGTCAAACCCTAGAAAAGTCTTGTAGAAAAAAATTTAAAGAAAAAATGCAAAAAAAAAATACATAAATTAAGGGGCCAAATTTCACTCTCCTCCCTTCCTCAAATTCCGATAATCGGAGTTTCTGCAGCTGAATTCGCAAGTGAAAATCTCATGTCGTTCGCTCCCTTGAATCTTAAAAACTTGAGGACTACACTTTAGCCCGTCGCCGAACTGAAACACAAACCTCAAATTTGGCTCCGCCCTAATTGTAAATAAAATGCGATCTTTTTTGCGACCCTCAATCGAGACCCACTCATTATCAACCACAGTGGCTCTACTCTTAATCGCCTTCAAATCAAATGGCACCGTAAAAAGCTTCATATGCTCACTAACCTTGTGATATGTCTTAAAAAAGTTCGAAGAGAACAAACAAATTAATTACAAAATTTTATTTTTATTTGGGTTAAATGCTTCCAACCCCCTTATTCGTTTTTTATATAGTTTTGGCCCCTACATTAGCCATGCTGGACGTCTGACGTGACATGCCTACGTGGCACAACCAGTGACGTGGCATGGGTCAACCGGCTACAGCAGGTTTCAGGGGTTGCAATAATGGAAACGTACAGTGCAGGGTTTGAAACGACCAAAGTTAGAGTGTAAGGGTTAACTCTAAAAAAAAGACAGTTCAGATAATCTAGAAACATAAAACCCAACGGGTAACATGATAGGGCACCCAGCAAGTTTAAGTGACTCAGTTCACCCCCATTTTATCTAAATATAAATCAAATGGAGGGGGAGAAACTAAAAATTTGTGGTTTCTTGCTGTTTAAAAAAAATAATAAGTAAAATTAAAGGATTAATTGTTTTTACCTTCTCTGGGCTGACATTTTTTTAAGCTTTAGCAAGGTTTAACATGTTTTGAACTTTTGAACTTCAATTTTATTTTGTACTAAATCCACGTTCCATGTTATATTCGATTTTGATGGGACGTGTCATCATGTCACCTAAGATTTTAGACCATGTTAATAGTTCATGTCATATTCCAATTATTATAGATAGAACGATAGCATTTTCGTTTCATTTTTTGAGTAAGAACATCAAAACAACATCGTTTTGGATGTGGTTATCTCAAAAAATGAAACTTTTTCGTTCCATCTATCGCAATTGGAGGCTGACATGAACTAAATCTTAGGTGACATGATGATGACATATCGCCCTAAGCTTATGTGGCACATCAAAATCGGCTATAAACGACAACGTGGATTTAATTCAAAAAAATATAAAAATCCAAAAGCTTAAACCATGCTAAACCCTAATTAGGGTCTAAAACCAAAAAATGTGTCAGTCCAAGGAGGTAAAAGCATTTAACCCAAAATTGTAATTTCAAGCTTTAACATAGCACAAGAGATACACACAGATAAGGAACCACATGAGATCATAGAAAATAGGAGTAATTACATAAGGACTCCATGACTTCTACACCTTCAGCAATTTGTACTGCTATCCTTTTTTAACAATTTTAGGACCCATGTTCTTTCTATTCTCTCATTTGTCAGTTGTTCCATAAGTTAGTATGCTAAATGACTGATACACCCCATCTTTATCTTCAACCTCCAAAACTCTAAGAAACAATCAATGGCGGAGAAACCAGCATCAACTGCTCCGTCGTCTCCGGGGGCGGCGCAGCTGAGGTACTCAGTCACAAACTCATCTTCTCATTCAACTCCATCTTTTAAATCTCACAGACTCATCTCATCTTCTAACATTAGATGATTTTTCATTCAAAATCGCCTCATTTCTCTCATAAGCCCATATCTTCTTTTCTTTGTCAACACCCAACGTAAGACGACTCTAACTCATCTCATCTCATCTCATCTTCAAGATCTAATCTCGTTGCATTCAGATCTGAATTTTTTGTGATAATAAATTTCGATAAACTGAATATGAAATTTTGGTGATGTAACTGATAAATCTCAAATGTTGGTATATTTACATTCATAAATTAATTAAACGAATCAACGTAAATTAAATCTAAAAAACAAATTTAATTTTCCGACATATTTTGCAGTTCCCGGCAAAAATTGTTGAAGAATATCTAGATTAATAAAAAATTCAACCATAAAAAATAAGTTCAGGATGCCAAGTATTGGAGATGTCAAAGTTGGGGTGTCATTTTATAATTTTCTCAAAAACTAATAAAAGTATTTATGGCGTTACAAAATTAAAAAAAAAAAAACAGATCACGTGCACAACACATGATACAAAAAATTGGGTTTTCCGTTAAATATAACGGATGTGGGAATGGCAAAATTAGAAGATCCTAAAGTTGCCAAAAT
>JAYMTA010002818.1:0-15617 GCA_036897625.1 Pelargonium cotyledonis | reverse complement strand
GACCTGCCATGTGGCGCTTTGTGAGTCGTTGAAGGACTTATGATTTTTTGGGTAGCATCAATTAAAATAAATTGTTTATTAAAAAACATTTTCTTATAAATAAATATGAATTTTAATAAAATTAATTAAATATTTAATATAAAATTTAATAAATAAAAATAATTTTTTAAAAAAAAATTTGAAATTTTGCGACGGAACGTTCCGTCGCAAAAATTGAATTTCAAAATTTGAAATTCAAAATTTCCGACAGAATTTGCGACTGAATATTCCGTCGCAAAATTTGAATTTCAAATTCCAAAATTCAAAATTTACGATGGAAATTTACAACGGATTGTTCCGTCGCAAATTTATTCCGTCAAAAAATTCTGTCGTAAATTCCGTAGTAAATTTCCGTCGTAGATTCCGTCGTAAAAATCTGGGACGGGCCGTTTTCCGACGGATTGTCAGTCGGAAATTTCCGTCGTAAAATCTCAGATTTCCGACGGAATTCCGTCGTACATTCCGTCGCAAATGGGGTTTTTTCTCGTAGTGGTAACGGTATTACCTGAACTTAGATTAGAGAGTTACTAAGCAAATATAAAGAGAGGTGGTACTCATCAACTAAGAATCATACTCTATTCACGAGCACTAGCATTTTCATTTTCTCCCCGCACCTCAGAAGAATAATTCAATCATGCATGGGTGTAAAAGTTGAAGAAGGCACAACTTTTCACTCCTGAGTCCTGACCACGATGTAGTCCCTGAACTAGACGATAACCAAATTCACAAGAACCAAATCCATGCGAGCATAAATGCTTGTGAATAGAGAACTATAAGACACAACTAATCAATGTCAGAAGTAAAATCAGTCGGAAACATACAAATCATGACAATGAGATCCATTAGGTCACAGTCAAAATAACATGTATGAAATATTATTTACTTGACCAAACATGTATTTGGTCACTTTTAGAATAACTTGATATGCCTTTCTATAAATAAAGAAATCAAGGTTGTTGCAAGAAGCAAAGTAAAAAGAACATGCCTACATTTTATAGTTGTAATTGAGATGGTAAGATGGGACAATAAGAAAAAGCAGAATGTGGTGACTATGAAGCACAAAACTATTAACTGACATTCATATCTGAAGGGTGCGACAAAAAGACATTCACAGAGTACTGTATCTTAATATTCATACCTTCAAAATGACCTAAACTCCTAATAAATTAACCACAATAAGATCAAGCAAGACGAGTAATGACGAATTAGGATACTACAGGACAGTAACTATAAATCAATAAATAAAAAATATCATCCTTTATAATTACTTCTATGAACTATCATCAACAATGCAGGACCAATCAACATGTAGTCATGGACACAAAGGCAAGAAAAGGCTAAAAAGAAGGTAACAAAAGAAAGAAAATAGCTGGTGGTGTCATTCTGAGACGAACAAATGAGACAAACTATGTACATTACTTGAAGTTGTGAGCCTTCTGAGACTACATCAAAACTATATAAATCAACCATACAGTAATTGAATTTTTTTATAAATAATAAAAAAAACTCTTCCAAAAGAGAGAGCATTTATATAACCAGGGATTTTTAACAGCATATTCCTTGAAATGTTTGCTCAGGCAGAGCGTTAATATGCATATGAAGAAGCGCACAACTTTAAAAAGAAGATAGGGGACCTCTGAAGAAATAAACACTTTGCAAACATGTTAGTCAAACTCTCTCTAAGAAAGAGGCTTCTGAGTAGAATCATGTCCTAACAAGTAACTTTGACGTCTCACTATGACCCAAGTCTGTCCTGCGCGCCACTTATCATTTGTTATAAAGCCAAAGAGAAACCTTGCCAGCAGCAAATTTCAAAATTTTGTCTCAAAGAAATACAAGTAATCTTCCCCCACTCCATATAACTTTATCAATCTGAACCAGTCGCTCGCATTAATTGTATGTGACTTTGTGTTCCTTAGCACTAGGAATTCAATCACCATGAACAAGGTAAGGATTACCTAACACTTTGTTAATAACATATGTTGCTCATTTAACAAACCCACATTCCATTGAAGCACCACACTGCCACTGAAAACATATCGTAACACCAAAAACCTATACCGCTTTTAACTTCAGCAATTGCCAAACAGGCTATATACAATCAATCCCACTTCACCACAAAAGAGTCTCTGGAAATGGCATGTGATAACGATGTGCATGAGGTTCCCACATTATGGGGTACAGGGAGGGTCATTTATGGACGCATTCTAACCAATGTTTTTCAGAGAGGAAGCTTCACTCTTGCATATATACCCCTAAAAAACACTTGAGTTTTTCAGTTAGAAGCATCTAAGTACAATCCAAAACTACTAAACTAGATAAAACTTGATTTCACCAACAAGACATCTAATTATTCAAACCGGTGTTAGAAATTCAATCACAGTAACAGTTGAATTATTATTCTTCCAACTCCGACTTTGTTGGAGACTAGCTCAAATCAAACAGAAAATAGTTCATCTAAACTTGTGAATACAGACTGATCTAAACACTCAGAAAGAATCGTCAATCTACAAAAAGCACGGCATCTAGATTATACCATTACCAAGTAACAATCCCTTCGCCAATAGGCAACAACTATGCATAAATGGTGATAATGATCACATCAAGCACTGGCATGACAAACATGAGGCACAATAATCCCCAAGAAAATAAAACAAAGCATAACAAAATCCCTGAGTGAAAGACCAAAGCTCAAACACACTACCAAAAGCCGGAAAAAGAAGAAACAAACAGGCAGTAATAGTAATAAACTCCTCGGAAGTAAACAAGCCACAATCAGACAAAAGATCGATAACAAAATAGAAAAAACTTCAAAGTAGAGGACAATCGGACAGCAATCAAGCGTCAGAATCGCGTGATCAACCAGAGTACGAGCATAATCAGAGACAGATAGAAGCAAATTTAGCAAACGATGATCGGTGAAAGGAAATGCGAAACCGTTACCTGAGATATTGGAGCCGATGAGGATCAATAAACCATAGCCGGAGCGAGAGCGAGAGCGAGAGCGATGTTAGTCCCGGAGCAGAAGCGGAGACAATGAAAATAGTAAAAATAATAAATATATAGCAGTTGAGTTGGGTGGGAGGAGGACAAATTTGCTGGGACTGCCCACCGTTACCGGTTACCGGTACCGTCAGTCTTTTTTTATTATTATTATTTTACTGCTGTGTATCATTTTTTTTTATTTTGTTAATATTGAGTTTAATACAAATTAATTATTTGAGAGGGAAATTTATTTTTAAAATATTGTACATTTTTTAGTTATTGTCTCAAGGATAAGGTTTTAAATTTGTTCTAAGTTTATATATAGAGTAATTCTATATGTCCTAAATGTTAGAAAAAAATATTTGCACAAAATGACGTGTCAATCAATGGAATATGACACGTCAATTAAATCATTCATAACTTGGCATAGTGACAACACGATACGTGTACAATGTATTTTATAAATTAGGCGTTCCGCGCCAAAAATTCATGAGATGGTGGTAGTATTATATATGTCGGGTTATTATTTGTCGAAACTTAATTTTAAACACACAAATATAAAAAATATTAATGCCACATGGATTGACACGTCACTTTATACAGAAAATTTTGTGCCAAATTTTGTTTGTTTAGTATTTTTCATTCAATAGTACGATCTATTGCATTCAAAAAATAGTACCACATATTGACATGTCATTAAATAAGATTAAAATATTTTTTTTAATTGTTAGAATTTCATTTTATATATACTTCATCCGTCATAAGATATATGTTTTAATTTTATGAATTTTTCTTCTTAGATGAGTTTTATTTCGTTTCCAAATAAATTATTTGCGTGTGAATTACTAATAGCAATCGTATAATAAGTGTTATCTCAAATTATAAAATTATATTTTTGATTTTGGTGAAAGAAAAATAGTCTATATAACTTTCACATTAGGGTATTTTGTCAATTATTTGATAAATTGGCAACTTCAACAACAAAATGAAATTTTAAAATCACATGACTTTTCAAAAAGTGATTTTTGTTTTGAGTGGGAAATGTTATGAATGAATTGTATTGAAATTAACAGCTCCTATGCAAAAAAAATTACATTAAACATAAATCATGAGAGCTTAATATAGCCAAAACAAATTAACATACTTATTAATCCATCTTCATACCCACTAGTTCAAAACATCTATCTAGTCTTCTTCTTTTGAAGTTGCAACTATCTAGTTAATTTGTGGAAACAAATATATGAAATGTTTACAATTCAATTGCAATGAAATTAGAAAAATATATTTGAAATCTTAACCAATAAGATTTCAACTGTGAATACATAACTAGTGGAGATAGTTGGGGCTCGTAGCTCAGAGGATTAGAACACGTCTATGAACCACGATGTTAGGGTTAATTTGAATCCTCCATTGCCCACAAAACGATCTAAAAGGTCTTTTTGAGACTTTTGGGTCAAGAAAATGAGGATCAGAATAGCATAGAAAGGCTTGGTAGTTTCAATTATGTTGTTGAAGAACTAGAACTTCTCTATACATTATTATTGGTTCTCACCGTTTGTAAGATACGTAAGTCGGATACTTCATTGACGAATAACCAGTTGTATGAATGATAACAATAATATATAAATGATATATGAAGAAGAGGAATAAGAGAATCAAAAAGCATGAAGCATGAAGAAAGCAAAGCAATGCAAGTTGAAGGTAATGACAAGAGGAGCTCAATGAGTCATGACTCATGGCTTTGTGGATTGTTTGGTTCTTTAAATGTTTATAGGACAAATATTAATGTGGAAACGTGGAGTACCAAACGAGCAAATGTAAAGATAAAAATAAAATACAATCTCTCTTTCATATAGTTTCATATTCCACTCCATTCATCAAAGCTTCCTACCTTATCTGCTCCTCTTTTTTATCTTTTATAGAACCTCTCTTGCAGCCTGCAGGTCATCTTCTTGCAATTTAAGTATCATTTAAAAAAAAAACATGCTTGTTTAGTTAATCAATCAATTATGATTAATTCTCCTTCATTGGATTAATTTTCTAATTAATCATAACTAAAACTTTATTGGGTTAGATACTTTCAATTAAACTCTAAAATCAAAGCTTTGCGGTCGGATCTCTCTAGGGTTGAGAGTGTGGGTAGGCGTAAGTTTTGCTCGTAGCTAGAGTGTTGTCGGCGGTGACTGGAGGTGGCGGTAGTCGACATTAGTGAGGACGTGGATTGTGGTTTTCGTGCTGACTTATAGGTGTGAGAAACGATGGGAGTGCTGATTTGGAATTGTCGGGGGCTAGGAAGATCGACCACTCAGCAAGTGCTGGTTCAGTTGGTCCAACGATGAAGGTAGGCGTTGGTGTTTTTGTTTGAAATGTGGAAGTTCTTATCGGAGTTGGAGGCGATGCGGGTGAGAATGGGTATGGAGCGGTGTTTTGCGACGGATTGTAAGGAAGGTAGGGGCGGGGTCTGACATTATTTTGGGACAAATGGGTGAGGGTTTCCTTGCTAGGGTTTGGGGGACAGACTATTCGTCTCGAGGAGGGGGAGATAGAGGCAGGTTTGGGGCCCGGACCCATGTGGGCTAGGTTCGAAGAAGGTGTCCGCAACTTCTGGGGGAAGATCATGTTTCAGAGATGGCGTGTAGTTGGTGGTCTGATCCAATTTGCGAAGAGGAAAGTCCAGCTAGTTCGGCATTGCAAGACAAATTGGGGGACAATCAGGTTTTGCCTCAAGATTCTGATCTGATGAAACCCGTATGAGATACGGCAATTCGCCTTAGTTAAGGATCAGCGCTCTTAGGTTTAGTGAATAGGTCTTTATTTTAGTTTCGGTTTGTTCGGTTTTTAGTCTAGTTTGTTATTTTCATGTTTTTTCTCGTTTTGCTTGTTTTAATAAAGGTCTTTATATCTCAAAAAAAAAAATCAATTTGCAACACGTTTTACGATACCAATAATTTTTGTACACGTCAACCGTATGGTCCATGGGGTTTGCCTCGTCGTTTTTCAATCTCTAACAATGAAACGTCTTGTTGTATTTATATATATTTTACTCAGGAAGCCGAAAACAACGTCATTTTGACTTCGCCTGATTGGAAAATAAATTTAATGTCAAACTCACGTGACAAACACACGTGAACCATCTTACAGATGTGTATTAACGACGTGTACAGCTTTGAGGTTGGTCGAGAGAGTCAAGCTAAGAAAATATGTTAACAATAGCTAAAACAAGACACAATTTTAATCAATGACTAAACTCATATAAAGTGTTAGTATATGAGGGACCAAACTATTTAACCCGGTAATTTAAAACAAAACATAAGGTTGTTTTCTAACCCACAAATTTTACTTATAAAACTTTTGACAAACTAAATGTTTGTCTAATTATTGAGTGTTTACCAATAATATTTTCAATCTTTAGTGATAAAAAGCCTTGACTTGGGATATTCTTGTTGTATGGGATTGTGTCAAGTGTCCATTAAGCTATCACTAGTTAATTATATTTTTGTCTCACCAAATAAAAATATACATTTTTTGTCATGTACTTGGAATAAAATCTTGAAATTAGTGGCTATGGATCATAATCATCATGTGTGATTAGAGAGCAAATTAATGGAATGGTTAAATATCTATGCAATGACCTAACTTGCCAAATGCCAGCTGATTGAGTGGGTGCTTGGAACATTTTCTTTTTGTTCTAAAATAAACAAAGGAGCATATTGTGGATGGACCATATGGATGATTAGGTTGCTTAAGATTCAAGCATACTTATTTGATTGATTTTTTGGATGGAGGATTGTGTACCATCGAACATGATCTATTCTGAAGTACACTCGGATAATTTATTGAATTTAAACTTTAATATCTTGAACTGTGATTAATGTTGTACCAATAATTTATAGTACAAGTGGTCTTTACATCACTTAGACATTGTAGTCTCTCAAGTTCATACATTATGTATCTATTTTTATCATGTACTTAATGTTATACTTACAAAAAAACAAGGTTAATATTGCAAAAAATTGTCAATGACTATATGTAAGAATCTCTCGCGATAATGTTGGACTTTTTTTATATTGATTAGTTAGGTACGTTTGAATTACAAATCAACATATATATGTGTTAAAGTTGGTGAGGAAGCATTAAGAGTTGTCACCTCATCAACTCTAACAATTTAGAGCATTCTCATTGTTTTGAGCTCAAATGCCTCTTCATTTTCCTACCGTTACAAAAAGTTATTCATTAACTAATAATAGTAAAGAAAATGTGCACTTTATATATAGTTTGCTCACTCCAATGAATCTTCATTTTTCCGATGTGGGACAGCCTAAACCTTTTATACTAGCTTCCCACTCAAATATTCTTTGAAGTTTTCAATGTGGGACAAATTTATCACATAACTCTCACTTCACAAATGTATATATTCTATCATTTTTATTCTAAATATAGTTAGTGATTAACTTTTTTAATCTATTTAATTAATTGATTATTTAACCTGACAAATAAATTTTAAATTTGAACATATAGTTTGTTAGAAACTCATTGAGATGTGATATAATTTTATGTTAAATATATATATTCAGAGCTATAAAAAATGATATATTAAGATTACAAAAAAAAATTATTTTATCATTAACTATTTTCATTATTTTTAATTGAATAATTTTATCAGTTCAAGATACTTATATGTAATATATGAATTATGAACTTTTAATTTGAACTTTTATTAATTTAAAATTCATTGTAAATTTTCTCATTTTGAAACAATAGTTTATATGTTGAATTTGATATATATTTTGTATGTAGTGTCATAATGAATTTTTAAAATTTCTAAATGAATATATAAAGTCTTATATTTGTAAAATTAGTTTCTAATAAACTATACAAGTAACGACCATGATAAATCGTAACTCATAAATTTAATAATATATTTTTATCATAAGGTTTTACTTCCCGTGCAACGCACGGGTAGCATACTAGTATAAATGATAACATAAATTGGTTAGAAGTTTGTGAACTTGTTACAAAAATAACACATTGGAGTGTAGGGCTGCTCATAAAACCCGGCAACCCGCCCCGCCACAGCACCGCCCGCACAATCCGCTTGGAGTCAGCGAGCCTTAAAACCCCAAACCGCTCAATTGCGGCCCGGCCTACGGTTACTGCTCTCTAAACCCGCGGCCCAACCCGCCCCGTCCGCTACCTCCGTACTATATAATATCGCTATTAACCCTAACCTACTTCACATACTCTTGTCCTGACTCCCCAGCATAGACTTGGCTTCTCTCTTTCTCTGCCTTTTCATATTCTTCACTGTTTTCTAACCTACTCACTTCCTCAATCCTCACGCTCTCCATAATCATCATTGAAGACAAGATTCAAAAAGCCTCTTTTTTTATATCGATATTTGTTCATATGATGCTATAAAGTCCACACTTTCCCTTCAATGATACTTCAGTCTAATGCGAACATCAGAAGCAAGGTGAGTTTTATAATTTCGTTCCAGTTTGTCGTTCAATTTTTTCACTACATGTTTTTTTGTTTCATAGATTTGATTGGATTCATCACCATTTTCTGTATAAAAGCCTATAGATCTATAGATGTACAATTTTTCATCTCTTTTTATCCAAAAAAAAACACTAACTGATCTTCAATATTTACCATATGCATGTCTATTTTTATACAAAAAAACTGATAGATTGATCATGTTCATCACATGCATTTCTAGTTTTTTAGTTACTGTTTTTGATATATATATATTTTTTTGCATAGATTTGAAATGTTTATCATATAAATATCTATTTTCACCTCTTAAATTAATAGATCTGGAATGTAACTAAGTTCTTTTTATGTTTTAGTTGTGAATGTTATGAATACTTTTTTAAAGTATTATGCCTTTTGTTCTTGCATCTTCACAATATTGGATATAAACTAGCTTCTTAATTTATTTTGGTTTTTGTTTATATGGAGAAATACTAAATAATATTTGTTCTTTGCGCAACAACAAAGGTGCAAGAGTTCAAACTTCAAAGATTGTTATGATCCTGATATATCAATAATGAAGAATTGTAATTTTTTTAGTATTGTATATTTCTTGTTTGTATAAATATTTTAAGTTTATCAGTGTATTTGTAAGTATTAATCCATTTTCTATTAAAAAAAAGTATTATCATTCTTGACAAAACTTATAATGATAATAGAATTTTAATTTTAAAAAAAAAGGGCTTGGGACAAAACAACGGACGGTTGACGGGCAACCCGCTACACCGTCCGCAACCCGTTATAGTGTAAACCGCCAATAGTTAGACTATTAATAGACGGACAACGGGGTTCATTTTGTAGAAACTGCCAAGAGCGGGCGGGGTGGAATCCAGCTGAGCGGAGCGGGTAACCCGTCCGTGTGCAGCCCTAGGAATGACTACCCCAGTTCGTCCTGATCCGGATCAGGCGGAGGACGAGAGAGCTTTTCAAGCTGCCTACTGCTCTGGCACCATAGTTAAGAGTGCAGATGCTTTACAACTGGTAGAGGAGTATTTGTTGAAGGTAAGGATGGGCTTATACACTTCTTTTGTATATGTTCTTCCCTCTTTTGGTTCTCGGGTCATACTGATCTTTGCGCATTCCCATGCCATTAAAGCTGCTCTTCGAATGGGGAAGTTATTACTACTCTTCACGAGGGGGTGATGGCTGCCCAACGGATTCGCATCAGGGAGTCCCGCGAGCATGCGAAACATTTTCTGGAGCTGAGGAGCAGATTTGATGAGGTTGTACAGGCGAAGTCTCAGGAGACCATTATAGCCATTCAGGCTGAATTGCAAGCCTTGCAAGAGAAACATCTAGCCCTACAGTATGAAAATGATAGGATTTTAAGAGTCCTTGAGGGTTAGATGAAGGACCTTGGGATGCAGGTGAATCATGCAGAAGAAGGAGTCGCTCGAGCCTAGAAGGAAAGAGATGAGGCTATCAGGGAAAGAGAAGTGGCTTTGACAGAGGTGAAGGAGAGGATGTAGGCGTCAGTGGAAGAGTTGACTCAATCCAGAGAGGAGCTATTTGTGCGATAAAAAGATCTTTCCCACTTAGTCCTCGCGCTGACGCAATCAATGGATGATAAGAGGAGGGCGGAGGTTGTACTGTCGAAGGGCAAGACCCGTTTTTCTTGAGATGGAAACAGAACTTGCCAACCTCAGAGCTGAGGTTGCAGATCTATGCCCCCGGGCCATGAGGGTCGAAGAATTGGAAGCTACCCTCCTCCAGAAGCATGGGTCTCAGCCTAAGTCTTTGGACTCTGCCTTGACTACTCCTCCTCCGGTACGGGTCTTTTGGGAATTTTGTTGTATTTTTCTTTGTTCTAGTGTCTTTCAACTATTTCTCACTTAATGTTGTCTCTTATTGAATATTTTCCAGGCTGGTGGCTCCTCTAAGCGCCGATCTTCAAGGAACCCAAAAGAACTCCCTCTAACCTTACAGGATGCTAGAACGCAACCTGATCTTCGCAACTTTTTTATGCAAGAGCGCCGAGCTGGTAGGATCGAGGGAAAATACAGCACCTTTAGAGTCATTGTGAGCAAAGGCATTCCTCTAGATCAATTGGCCGAATGGCACATGACCTCTACTGCTCTTCCTTCCTTGAGGCGGTTTCATCCTCAGTTTCCCTTTACTATGGATGAGGTGGTGCTATCTCGGGAGCATGACCTTCACAGTTCGAGAGGAAGAATATGGGTACCTCCTCTTGTTAATGCTCGAGGTACCTTTGAAGCTGTTCTGGGAGATGGCCGTAACCCATTGGACTTATCAATGGACGAGGTCCGGCACAACGAGTCAATTCTTGGGGAGAACAAAAGTTGGCTTTTGACATGCGATTCTATTGTAGGTCCTACTCTAGAAGAAAGTGCTCGTGGTTCCAGAGGGGGCATTCATCACCTCCGAGAACGTCTAGCTCCCAACTTATCTAAATTGAACCCCCTCTTGGAGGTATTTGTGTATAAAGAGGCTTCTGAGGGAGAACAATCTGAACAATCTGAATGATCTTTACTTTTTTCTCTTTTTAGTTGCATACCTGCAGCTTTTGAACAATACTTTTGCATATGCATTTTATATTCAAGTCTTCGAGAATATTTGGCATACTTTTGCTTTGTTCTTACTGTCTTGTGCATATTTGATTTCTGTTGTTTGTCTGGATTGACATATGTATTCTTATTTATGTTCAAACTGATTTGAACTATGATCTTTTTGCCTTCCATCAGTCTTGTATCAGTTTGAACTTAGAGAGATAGAGAGAAGAAAAGAAGTCCTTTGAAGATAATTCTGAGATAGGTACTTCTTTAGAGATTAGCCCCGGGCAAAATTATGCCTTTCAGAAAAGGAGATGTCATAATCCACAGATTCCAGATAGTATAGTTAGCAAATAGCTTATTTTGATGATATTGATGCGCTATCGGGTCCTCCAGATAAGAGCCACTACAAGTCGACTTACTCGTTACGGGACGTGACTACATTCTCATGATTCCAGAACACACCGACTTACTCTCTGAAGAGGCGTGGTTTGGTCATCATGGAGTAGCTCTCTGATTTCAAGTTGCGTGGTCAGGTTCTCCGGAGAGAGACCATGACACCCCGACTTTGATATGCGTGACTAGGTTCGCAGGTTACCAGAACGCATCGGCTTAGTATCGGAGGATGCGTGATTTGGTCCTTTGAGTACCTTAGCTTTCCAACTTTGAGGTGCATGGCTAGGTCCTCAAGTTATCCTAACACAACGGGTTACTCACTAGGGAGGCAGGGTTTGGGGCCATCAGACTCCTAGCACTCCGGCTTCGGGGTGCGTGACATGTCCGCAGGGGTCCGTAACAGTACCAGCTTAATACCTGAAGATGTGTGGTTAGGACCGCTGGGAGCTATGTAGTCCGATTTCTTTTTGCGTGATCAGGTTCTGGTGGTGAGAGACCGTGATGCTCCGGCTTCAAGGTGCGTGGTTAGGTTACTCGGCGGGAAACCGTAACACTCTGGCTTCTGGGTGCGAGGTCAGGTTCCTCGGCGGGAGACCGTGACACTCTAGCTTCTTTGCGTGGCTAGGTCCTCAGGTTACCAGAACTCACTGGCTTAGTCTTGGAAGATGGGGGGGTTAGATTCCTTTGACTCGTAGCACGCCGGCTTCTTGATGCGTGGCTAGGTCCTCAGGAATTCGTAACACACCAGCTTACTCCCTAGGGAGGGGGGATTAGGCCCTTTAGAACTATAGCGCGCCGGCTTACTCTTCACTACGATGCATGACTAGGTCCTCCGGAGAGGAGCTGTAGTGCAAGCATACACCAAATAGGTACGTGGTCAGGTCCTTAGGAGAGAAAACCATGACTCGCCGATTTCATAAAGATTGATACGGGACTAGGTCCTCCAGAGAAGAGCCGTAGTTGCACCGATTTACTCTGGAATGCGGGGTCAGTCTTCAGTAGAGAGAAAGAGAGAACTCCTGACAGCCCGACTTTATTCCTTAGTGATGACGCGTGGATGAGTTTCTCGAAAGAAGACTATAACACTCCGCCTTACACGTTCCACAATGCTAGATCAGATCCTCCGGGGAGCAATCGTGAATGATTGACTTATCCCACTTCAGAATGCGGTCTAGGTCCTCCAGAGAGCGACATTTGACAGTCCGACTTACACCTTTTAAGAAGATGAGATGCAAGAAGGAGGAGAGGTTGTTTTTCATTGTCCTACCGGAGTTTCCAGATCAGTACCTGTACAACCTGAAAAGCATGGTCATCGTGTCCTTGAAAATATGTTTAGCAGAAATTTGCTTGAAAAAAATTTTAAGTTCACCCAATTTTCTGCCCTGATTCGGCGTAGAAAGAAGGCGGGGGATCTTCTGCCCTAATTCAGCGTAGAAAAAAGGCGGGGTTCTGTACCCCCTAGTCCCCCAACATTTGATTCACAAAAATTGTGAGTCACATGTCATTGTCAGTTTGCTATCACCTGTGAGTTCTTTCTAGAGGAATATATTAGAATAATAAGATAAATCCGACTTGAGTTGTCAGAGCAGGGATGGTGAATGTCTCTGATCCAGATATTGTTGTTTTCCTGATTTTGATGAGATAATGACTGCTCCGCGAGAAATGTTTCTTGGAACAATCCTCACAAAATTGGCTTGCTTTGTTCCTCATCATATCGCAGGAATTTCGCACTTCTTTTATAGAGTTCCTCTTCAGTATACATTTTCTACCTGAAAATGTAAAAGGAGAAAGAAGTTAATTTCTACAGGTTTTGGAGGAGAAATCTAAAAAACTTACAGAAAGGTGCTAGAAAAGAGTAGTTGTCTACGAGATATGTCTCAAGTCTACTAAGGACATTCTGAGACTTCAATATCCCCCCTCCTTTCCATTTTTTCTATTAGAGGAGCAAAACACTTTGAAGATTGCTTAGTCGTCTGCCATGAGTGGATCAAAGGGCTTTGCCAGCTCCCTCCTGAGGTTGGAAGGAGAAGATTTTCCTGGAATGGGAGATGTTGCGGGGACTTCAATTTCTGTAGGAATGGGGAATGAAGATGATGAGGTAGTGGAGACTAGATCAGACTTCTGTTTTTTAGCGGGAGCGACCGCCTTAGCTTCCAAGTCTGTTGCTGTAGTCTTGCTGGCAGTCTTCTTTTCCGCCATCGCCTTCTTCATATCATGGGATGGATAGATGACTTCCACCCGCTGTCCTTTCCCCTTTTCTTTTCGGAGCAGATGCTCCCAGACCTTACGCGGACTAGCTCAGACGATGGCAACCCCTCATGAAGTAAGAAATTTCACCCTCTTTTAAACTCCGCTCGGGACCATCTCAGAGCTTTCTATCAGTGGCCTTCCAAAGATTGTGTTGTGATCAGATAGGATATCCATGACCACAAATTCACAGGCGCACTTCCTTTCTTTGGGGTACTGACCCAGGGTGACCACGAGGGTGACTATCTCCCTGGCTTTAGTTGCTGCGTCATTAAACCCCATCAGCACCCCGTCAAAATCCTTTAGAGTGTGAGGCTTTAGGCCCAGGCCGGTGAATGCTCCCCAGTAGAGGACATTCACTTGTCTTCCATTGTCTATAAACACTCTCTGAACATTTAAGGCAGTGATCATTGCTTTAATTATCAGAGGCTCGGTCCTCAACTCCTCAGGAGCCATCTCCTCAGGTCAGAAGAATATGGTGCTGCTCCAGCTATCTTCAGCGACATTGGGAAGAGGATCTGCTTGCTCATCTTCCATTTTCTTTAGGGTATTGATTTTCATTTTTATGAAGGAGATGCTGACCCCCTGATTAGTTGCCCTCTTTTCAGTTATCATCTCGATCATACGAACCACTTCCGGTCGCCTGTTGATCCTATTAACCTGCCGAGAAGGTCCGGCTTGGTCTCACACCCTCTTCCTCCCTGCATAAGGAACTGATCGATTTTGCCGGAGGGAGTGAGCTTCTCTACCGCCATGGCCAGGGCTTAGCAAGTATTGATTTTATGCCTCGGGTATTTATGGTGAATGCACTATTCACCGTTCTCACTTCTGGCCCCCTTTGTCTCATATTGAGATGGTGTCATCTCGCCTATCGACACCAGATGTTCATATAGTTTTTCACTGGAGACGTTGAGAGGGGGAAGATTCTTTATCATGGCCACCTTGGGAGGGGCCAACGGAGGCAGATCACGTCGTGGGGCGACGTAGGTAGAGTCTTTCTGCTGGAAGTTATTGAATTTTGGCTTGTGATTGCCGTTTCCATTCTTTGCTCCACCGTTGCCTTTTTGAACAAGAGTTCCCTCTTCATTCTGATCTGCTCCTTCTTCAGCGCTTGCATGCCTCTGAGCAACCAACTACATTTTTCCCCAGGTCTTGGGACCCTGATCTGCATAAGACATCCGGAGGTCTTTATCGTTCATGCCTCCATAAAATGCCGTCATCGTAAGGTCATCTGAAGGACCTTCACACTGCCGAATAGCTGCCTGGAACCTGGTGATGTATTTGGCCAGGCTTTCTCTAGGCCTTCTCTTGATCCGAACTAGATAGGTGTTGGGCTTCAAGGTCTCACCCGCTGTCGAGGTTGTCCCAGGAGGTTATCCCTCCATTTGGGAGTTTTCGATACCACGTCAAAGCAGAACCCGATAAGGTCAAAACAAATATGCGACACAAGGTTGCGTCAGAGTCGGTCTGGTGCGCCATACTCAGCTCAAACATAGTGACATGGTCTATGGCTGGGGGTAGCCCCCCCAAGTTGGTCCGGTGGCTTGCATTGGTTGGTGCACTCCTTAACAGAGGACACAGAGGTTGGCTGGCTAAGGGCATAGGAGCCTCTGGTGTTGAGAAGCTACCTTGCGCTAACTGAGCGTGCAAGGCTAAGAAATCTTCCTGCAACTTTTGCACTGCCAGGACGTCCCCAGGAGTTTGTACCTGGATAGGTACTGGGACTGGTGGAGCGGGGACTTGTGAAACTGGCGGAATGGAAGTAGGAGGAGCTGTAGGATGTCCTTGCTGCTCACTTTTCATACTGCGTCTGTGAGAAGTCACAGAGTGTGCTCTGGACGAGGTTGAGTGAGATGGACACCAACTGCGGGACGTCGAATCGCCGATACTCGAGGCTTCCTGACCAAG
>JAYMTA010002817.1:0-15618 GCA_036897625.1 Pelargonium cotyledonis | reverse complement strand
ATCTACTATTCATTCACAGATTAACTTCTTCAATTTTTTTCTCTCTTGTGGAACCCACATGTTTTCTACTTTTTCTCTAATTCTCAAGTGGTGGGACCTATGGACATTTAATAATAATAATAATAATTATTACAACAAATTTCTATTATTGGACTATCTTTATTTTCATTTTTATGATTCTCAAGAATCTCTTGTTTTATATTAATAAAGTTCGATTGTTGTTTCTAAGCAAATATAGTAAAGGTAACATACAATAAATACATGATTTTTAAAAATGTAAACAAATATATATAGATAATTTTTAATTCTCAATACTCTTATCGTTATTTCTAAAAGTGTCAGGATATATATATATATAGAAAATAGAATATGAGCCAATATTTTTTTAGTTTAGCTTAGTCTAAGTCAAGCTAATGAAATAATGACACCTCAATTAGTTTCACCCATACCCACCCAAGTGAATTGGTTGGAGCGAAGCAACCCGTCCGAATCCAAGTATTTTAATGTGTTGTTACCACCTCATTGATGGCTTAGCCTAAGTCAAAAATTAATTAGTTTACCCTCCTCTTTCCCTATATATATATATGGAGAGAGATATCTAAGTCTCATAATAATTAAATTAGGCTAAGTCAGGCCAATAAAATGATGACACCACAACTAGCCCAAGATTTAAAAAAATAATAATAATAACAATAATCATGTACTAAGCAGAAATTCAAGTAAAGATGATATAATTCTTCATCTAGCAAGACACCTGCAAAGCGAACCAAAATTTTGCAAGACAAAAATATAAAAACCTATGATTTATATTAATGTCAAAAGGACATTTTCTTTGATCATGAGATCTATATCACAATGTAACCAAAATCCACAAATAAAGACCATTTTAAGTTTCTAACCCAAAAAAACAAACATATGAAGCAATTTTTTATTTTTACAAATGAAATTAACTTTCCTTCAAAGACCACATCTCACTCTCTAATCTCTTCTTTAAACCTCCAACCTTGGTAGACTCAATAGATTCTGTACCTTGTATAATTTAGCTCTCAGGATCCATATTCCACATCCAACCCTCCAGCATCTTGGTGGATTCTATATAGGTTCTGTATTTTATTTTATTTAGGATTGAGGAACCGGTTTCTCGAGCATAGTGGTTCCTTGAAAAGTTAACATCTGCCCCCACCATCTTTTATAGTAAGCCAGCTGCATAGCAACGTAGATACGTAAATTTAGACTGTACAAATGAATAATGCGCAACCTCTATGTAAAGCTTAGTGCTTAGAGTTGTAGAGTACCTGGTCGGGTTTCATCCTCTTGAAACCAAATTTATCTGTCCATATGGATTCTGCCTCCTCGGCGGCGGGGAGCACAATGTTGCTCACTTTCAGGGATGTCAGAAGCTTTTCAATGGAAGAGTACAAGATTTGGAAATACCCCTGTATTATTGTATTCAGTTCCATCAAAACAAAATACGTATTCAATTAATACCCAGCAAATCACACACACAAACACATATGTATGATGGAAACATAGCCTAAAATTTCAGTTATATAAGGTATAATAATTCACAAATTATTAATTAAACATTTATCGACAGGAAACCATCACTTCAAAATTCCTTTTTAATCAATATTTGATGTCAGTTTGTTTATGAACTAAGAAAATGCTGTTCTCAAAACTTGAAAATGTGAACAACCGGCAAGGAATGGGAACCGGCTAGAATATCAATATGGCAGAGAATAAGGCCCAAAATATAGTGATCAGAAGCCAATATAAAGCGTAAGGACCATCCAAAGGCAACAGAAGAATGAAAAGAAACAGATGGAGGGAGTAGAGAGAAACTGCAAAGACAAAATCATTAAGAATATACAATGCTGACACTTGGATTAAATTTAACAGGACATCGGCATGTTCCAAAATTGGGCTCATATTTCGTGAATTTAGAACATTTTCCTAATTGGCTATGAAGAATGGGCAACAAGAATGGTTGGTTTGATCCTTTTTTTTTTTTTTTTTCATTCAGCAGGTGAATATGGTGATTCCCCTATACCTCGACTGTCCCTTCTGGCAAATATGCTATGAGTCGGCTAAGGCTCTCTGAGTTGGATTAGGTGAACGAAAATGGTACGCGTAAGGTTTTGTAGGTAAGGGTTCAGCTCACATCAATTGTGTCTGGTTTCCAAGGGAACAACCAAGTTCAGATGTGCATAGTACAGGGAATTACTACGTTGATAGTTATCTTTCTGAAATTCATCGTCAGTTAACAACACATTCACTTGATAAAAGTCTCACCTTGCCACGGTTGTCTTTTTTTGTAGCAACCAAAGGCAACTCAGCAACTTCTCGTCCAAATACTCTAAACACTGCAGCTGATGCTACACATGAACTGCAAAATGAGCGAAAAGGATTGTCATTAATAATCTTCTACAGTCCAATAGAGCCTAGATTATATAGATAGGTAAGAACATATCTTACTTGACCATTAAGACCGCACAGTACATGCCTCTTAGTTCTTGACCCCGAGTATTCCTTCTACAGAGAGAAAAAGAAAGCATTAAACTAACTTGGAGAATATAAAACGATTAGGCAGCAAATGTTGGAAAAAGTAATTATGCAAGATAAAAAAAAATTCTGCTTACCCATAAACTATGGATGGAATGAGGTCCTTTTCAGTTGTTAAATCAATGATAGGGTCAAAGCTCTCCTGAAACATAGATATTGGAGAAACCGCACTCAATTATAATGATACTCACATAGCCTTGCGAGCATATATATTCACATATGTGTGTTGTCCCCAAAAAGGAATAAGGTAACTAGAGTAAGAAAACATGATATTAAAGATTGTATTCAGTAATATCTAATTTCCTATCTTTCACCCAAGGAATTATGGATTTCCTTAAAAAGGCTAATACCAAGATGTTCTACATCAACCAGCATAACATAATGCAGTCAGATATATGTAAAGATTAAGATATTATGGTACATTTGAGTATTTCTTTAGCTGAGAGATTGGAGAGAATTTGTTGGGACGAAAGGAAAAGAAATCAAATGTCAAATGATATGTCAGAGTTATATAAAAAGATATTCTACTTCCCAAAATGAACAAGTTAAAATCATTGAATACAAGTCAACGGTGAAAGGTAGCAAGCAAATACTAGCAACTAGTAAATAGCAAGTTGTATCAATAGTGGTTAAGTATTGAGGATGAACTTACATGGAAGATAGAAATAGCCTTTGAAAACAAGAACCTTTTCTCAGGAGACTTAACATCGCCACAGAGCACTCTCCAACTCACATTAAGATCATGTGAGGTGTCTAATCCATTTACAGTACACTTCGTCCTTGTAATATCTAAGATAGAGCTTGGCATCCTTTCAAAACCACGTGCTATCAACTTCCGTAAAGCAGAATGGATTGTCATGCAATCAGTGCAGCAAAACCAATTCCCTTTTGGTACCGCCTATCATATGAGTGGTGTCAATATTTTAGTCCAAAAACAAGCTTCTGTGAAATGGAAACAAGAAAAAGGAGTCATTTGTTCATTAAATTTAACCAATCAAGAGGCAAAATCCTAACACACCTTTAGATCTGCCATTTTATTACTTCTCAAGCAGCCAACATGATATTCCTTCTCACACTATTAAAAACAGGGAGGGGAAAAATTAACATGAGTACACCAGTTAGTTACTAATACAAAGAGCAGAATATGCATGCACGAAGTTCTAAGCGTAAAACAAACAAAAAGCATGAAAAGCATTTACAATACCTGATCACAGAACATAATTGTACGAGGACCAAATCCAGTTTTGTAATAATCATGACCTCTGCATACCACAAGATAAAGGATTAGTAAAACGCAATGCTCATTCATCACGGTGGGCATAAAAGTTGATCATATGAGAATACACTACTGCCTTCAACAAGTGTATTTAGCACAAGTGTATTACTTGCACAATGCGCATCCAGTAAGATCAGCTCCAATGCCTCCGACAATTCGAACGCAACGGTCGGGGATCTGGTCTATAGGGTCAACTCCTGACACTCTACCCGCTGCTACAGCATTGGCATTATGCTCCACAAACCTTTCTCTTTGAAACTTATTCTCGCAATATATGCAGTACCAGTCACCACGAGGTATGCTCGGCAAAGAAGCACATTCTGCATAGGAAATCAAATTAATCAAGATAATAAAGTCAGAGGAGGAGGTACGAGAGAGAGAGAAAACTGGTGTAATTTGTCAGAGCAATTTGGACTCCACCTTTATGGAAAGCCCTTGGGCATCCATCACAAAGCAAAAGATTACCACCATCTAAACAAATGGTACACAGGCTATCACTATCCGCTGCAGAATACCTCCTATGTCTTAAAAGATGTAACGAATATTCATGGAGAGACATCCCTTTAGCTGTGTAAATATATGAATAGCTGCCAATTACAATGAGAAATGTTGTAAAATTGACAAATCCTTACAGCAAAGTAATAGGTACTCAAGACGTTAATGATATCTTTTTTTTTAATAAGCAAGCATAACAACCGAGCTTCAAACTTGAGACCTCATGAGAAGCAAGCGCCTTAAGCAACTTGCTCCGATGATGGTTACGCTACTGATTGATGGTCATTAACTGTACGTTAATGATATCTAAGATAAAACTTACGGTTTTCTACGTGAACCCCATCCCGCATGAGCTTCAAACTGTGATGGGCTGACCTGTTGCATAGAATGCAAATAATTCGAGTAAATCTTATATAATAACCAGAACTCTTCATGCAAGGATAAAAAACATATAAAATATATACCTGAGTTTCGCAACAGGAACAGATAATTCCAGAGCCTGTTTTATATCCATCAAGCAATTTCTGTCCACAAGAAGTAATTAGTTGCACAATTTACAATGAATAACGAAATATACAAGCTTAGCCACTTCTTATCTTAACAACCTGCCCGCGACCAAAATATGATACTTTAGATCCATCAGGCAATCCACCTTCCGCAAAGATCAATTTATGCAACCTTTGATCCCTGGAGAATTAACATATCAAAATAGCAATGGGCATTACTTAATTGCCATAAATGAGAGCAAACATACAAGGCATAACTATTTATGATTTTAGAAATCAAAGAACACCTACTTCGTAGTTATCTTCAGTTGAGACTTGGGCCGTGAAGAGCTACATGCTGACGATTTCTTCGATCCCTTTGTTATTTTTACTGACCTTAAGCAACATAGATGAAAGCATATTAAAGAGGTTGAAAGAGCATGCCAAGCAAAGGACAATACGAATTCAGTATTTTCCAGAGAGGAAAAGCTAAAAATTAAGGCTCAAATCTGGCCCAAAAAAGAACAATGGAAAAGAGCAAGTCATATAGTATAATGCAGATACCAACTTTTTTGCCATCTTCAACCGACTCTGTTTCAGTGAAGGAGTGCCCTTAGAAGCCTTTCCAGATGATTTTAAGACTAAAAGTGGTTTCACTGACCTGAAATAATGCAGAAAAGGGAAAAGAGTATCCAAAACAAATGTTTAATTCCTTGCATGAGAGGTAGAAACTTATTTGGTGATACCCTATACCTTAATATTATTATAATAATAATAATAATAACAATACCAACTTTTTTGTTCTGCATTGAATCTTATTATTTGAAGCACATGGAGAAGCACTTTCCAAGGATTTCAAGGTTGGAACTGATTTTGATGACCTGAAATATTACACATCAAGTACATGTAGTGAATAGAAAGAATAATCACTACTATACAAATAAAATAATCACTGTTATAAATTAAGAGTTATGAATAAGTGAGGGTAGCTGGTCTTTTTTTTATCAGTGAGGGAAGTTGGTCTTATTACATACCCTCTAGTGTACAATGTGTGTGTGTTTGTAGGAAAGTCTAACCAAGTTTGGGTTACGGAATAATTAACTTCCAAGATAAGGGCGTTCTACATCTAACTTTCTACATGGTATGAGAGCAACGGCAACTCTAGGATTATCTGTCTTCCCAAGTGAGCAAGCATTCTTAGGCCTGCCAGGACAGCAGAGCAGCTTCTGTCCAAGAGAGGAGCAGCTTCCGGTCCCCCTGCAGGGTGACTGTAGCATATATTTTGGCCATCGATTCAAGTTGTGGTAGCGCTGCTGCAGATTGGGAGTTGTTACTGAGGTGCATGGATAGTTGGAGCTGCTGACCTGTTGTTTGTGAAGGGTTTTGTCATTTTTGTGTTTGTGAATAATTGGGTTGCTGTTTTCAAAGGTTTCAGAAATGGCTACTTCTGTTAGTAAAGAGTTTTGTAGTTGTTTGCAAAAAGAGTTATGCTAGTTCAGAACTTATTTACCTGCCAAGTGTGATAAAATTCCTTAAAGTCCTGGACACTACTTGGAAAGGCTGTACAGGTTAGTTAGGCATCATGTAACTAAGCAATATGGCTGTAGAAGAGAGAAAAACAGTAATCTGAAATTGTTCCATCAAGTTCAAAGTTTACTAATCTGAATTTGGATGAGTTAAATAATTTTCAATGGAGGAAAATGGTGATGAAAGGTAAGGACATTAGAGGATCATCTATGTGCTGACCATAGTGTATCTTATTTACCTAGGGTCAATAAAAGGGTTGCATCACCCTTGTCTTTAGTCCATTCAGATGTTTGGGGTCGTTGTCCATTGTTATCCAAAAATAGTTGTCATTCACATTGCCTCAAACTCAGTGTTACATGAAAGGATAAAACATATTGAAGTGGACTGTCACTTTATTCATGAAAAGATGAACAAAAATTTATTTGTACAACTCATGTGAGAACAAGAGAGAAGTTGGTCCATGTTTATACTAAACATTTTAGTAGTTCCAGAGTGGGGTTCATTTATAACAAGTTGGGCATGATTGATATCTATGCACCAGTTAGATGGGGAGTGTTGTGAGTTATCAATACGTGAGGGTAGTTTGGTTTAATTACATATCAAGTGTACAATGGTGTGAGTGTATATGAGAAAGTCTAACCTAATTTTTATTAAGATATAAACTTCAAAGAGAACAACATTATTTTTATTTTTCTTACTTTTTACAATCATCAATAGGAAAAAAAAAAATAACTAGCCAAGAAACAATCCCAACCCAAAAAGACAAGACGATACTGACCTTGAGGTTGATCTCTGGGGGACCTTATCTAAACAGACATGAACTGAAGCAGTTTTTGAGGACTTAAGGAGCAGAACTGGTTCCGATGGCCTAAATCATACAGATGAACACATATAAAAACAACAGAAAAGGGTATCTAGATATAAACTGTACTGAACAAAAATTGATTTCTCCCTCATCCACATATACGGACTAATTTATGCAATCTTGCACAACCTCGAGGAAATTTAAAATAAACACCCACACCCACAATTTATGCACTGGTTAGTTGGAGCCAGTCCTTGTATCCTACCAAGACAGAGTTCAGCTACTACTACAATCAAATACATATGACCTTCCAAGGAAGATTTAAGCCACTATTTTTTTTAAACATGCATCCAAAATTTAAAAAAATTAACAGATACAACCATTTCCTAGATTGTAAAAGAAGTTTTATAACTGAGGGCCATAGCAAACTCATTTTTATCATAGAAATATTGAAAAAGTGAAATTAATATTTTGTGAATACTAACTAGCATATACAAGCAAAAGCAAAAACAGGTTTACAGTCAATAGCAAGACAAACTTCATGTATGATGTCTCCAGAGTCCAGACAAAAGAGAAAATTCAGAGCTCCATGAGGAAAATCTTAAAGAAAGCAAACCTGGCACTTTCAATGGTTGTGTGTGGTGGGCTGCATTGAGATTCGTTTTGTTGCACCATACATGATTGGCAAACAGGCCCTGCTTTTCCAACAAATTTTGCAGGGAAGGACCCTAGAAATTATTGAACACCAATCAAGTCAGGAAAAAAAAAACTCACTTTTCCATAATTATTGGCATATCTAAACATGCTCACTACAGAATGCTATATTGAACTACAAATATGTAAACTAACTATCACCTTTGCATCTTTTGCAGGTGAAAGTTTTCTCTTTAGGCAAGCACTTCAAGGCATTCTGAAGGGCAGTTTCTAACATGTGAAGAGGAGTGACCCGGCAAATCTTCAAAACCTCAAGAAGGCTCATCCCATTTTCAAAGCAAATATACTGAGCTGCCCGTCTGTATGATTTACAAGCATGGATCTCAAATTGAGAAGGCGGAATTACCTGCATTGACGAAAGGAAGGAAGGAAGCAAATAAACAAAGGTGTTCTCATATTGCAAAACTACTTAGCATGCCAGACAGGGATGAAATGCAAAGCAACACTCACATTGCAGCCCTTACACAAAGAGCACAAACACAAAATTCCAGCATCTGTAATTGTACCTCGGAGACCATATGCCTGCAATTGACGATTCAACCCACATATATTGTAGATAAAAACAAATAAACAAAATAGTATACTCCAAATTAAATGAAGCAAATCAGCATTGGGTGTCATATTTACCTTCTTCCCGCCCATATACACAACTGTTACCCCCTCAAGCAACCCGGTTTCAAAGAGCTCTTTAACTGTATTTGGCCTCTTGTTCAGAAGAATCTTTTTTGACATTTTCAATTCCAAATTCTTCTTCGAAACAGTCAATGTACTTCCTTCAGCAGTTGCCTCCACATCTACTCCAAGACTTGGTTCGATCTTCATAACTTCCGGTACACTTAATTCACTCCCTATCACCTCAACCTCTACTTCATATCCTGAGCTCATGTTCACGTCATCATCAACCTCGCCAATCGCCACATGCGTCCACTGAGCACCCCCTTCATCAATTTCCATTCCAGTAGCATCTTCAATCTTTCCACACTCATCAACAGCCACATTGCAATTCGGTTTCTCTCTGTTCACCACCACAGCCGAGTCCTTCTTCCGGCCGTCCTCGGAGCAAGCAAAACTCTTGCTCCCAGTGTTCTCACAAAACAGAAACTTCTTTCGCCGAGTGTACACAATCAAACAACCATCCCTCAAAGAACCGCCAAGCCTCTTACCGTTCACACTCTCAGAAACCTCCACAGGAGAGCTCGCCAGGATCGAGCTCTGAGTCAGGGGCGGGGACGCTCGAGTTCTGCCAAGTGAACCCGCCGCCAGTTGAGTCTGGACCTCCAATGCAAAAGCCAACTCGCGCTTCATCACGAATCAGCCTAGAAACCTGAGAACACAAAAAAGCAAAAAACGAAAATAAACACGAGAGATCGCGCCGACGGAGATCTGCGAAACAACGAGAGAAAAAGAAGTAGCGAATTCGGTTCCGGCCGGGACTTCGGCGACGGAAACTGTACCGGAAATCAAAAGAGGGCCATGCGGAATTGAGATCAGTAGAGAATGTGAAGGGTCGCTAGAAAGCGAAGCGTGTGTAGAATTGGGAGAAAATTGGGGTTTTGGAAAGGGTTTTGGAGAGATTTGATTGAGAGAGAAAAGGCGATGAATCTGAGTCTGCAGGAGGTTTCTCTGTGTGGAAGGCGAACTGACCAACTGTGGAAGGATAGAGAGAAGACAAGACTCTATGGTTTGGTCCTCTAAACCGGTAAATGGTAATGTCATTGGAGATTATGAACCGGACCGGACCAATCAATGGTTCTCATCGGGTTTGATTTAAACCGTTGGGTGGGCATCGGTCCGGTAAATGGTAACGTCACTGTTTCACTGGTGGTTTTGAACTGGATTGAACATCAGGTCTAATCAACGGTACTCGACGAGTTTTATTTTAACCGATAGGGGTGGGCACCGGTCCAAGACCGGACTCGAACCTGACTGAGTGTTGAACAAATTTTGGGACCAACAACCGGACTGGGCTGAGCTCGGAAGTTTTGAGGACCGAAGACTGGGCCAAAAACTCTTAGACCGGTCCGATTTGGTCTAAGTATTTGCAAAAGAAGTTTACAAAATTGCTAGATATAAAAAATAAAATTAAAGTGAATTTTTTTTTTTAAATGATGAATAGTGGGGAAATTTTGACAAACGGCATTTAAAATTTAATAATAATTCTATGAATTCAAAAGTATTATTTTCAACTTGATGAAATTTAAACTAAATCGATTTGGTTTGGTTTGGTTTGGACCGATCCAAATCTGAAGGGGAAAAAAGATCGGGACCAAATTGGCTCTAATAGATATGGTTTCAACTTGGACCGGTTTGAATTGAATAAGACTAAAATAACTTGTTGAAAAAAAAAAGGTAATACATGCTTTGGTGGAAAATAAATGTAATTGGACAAAATCCCATATTGGACCAAACCAAAATTTGAAAGAAGAAAAAAGATTGAAAACCGAGTCAGATGTAATAGATTTGAGTTCGACTTGAACCGATTTGAATGGAAAACATCTAAAATAAAGTACTACAGTAGTTTGGGGGAATGATTTATTTATTAAATCAAACTGGTCAAATTCAAATTCGGATCGAACCAAAACTTGAAGAAGAAAAAACGTGTCAAATACCGGATGGATCTAATAGATCTAAGTTCAACTTTGATCGATTTAGTCTCATTTTCATTTCATACTGAATTTTTAGTGTCGATTCATTTCTTACTCCAACACCAAAACAACTATTTTCTTTAGCTTGTGACACAAAAAAAAAAAAGAAAAAAAAATTGAGTTTGTGACGAGAATGACAATCGGATGAGTTTTAAAGACATATATTTGAGATTATCCTTATCAGGTCCTCCGATCATGAAAATTTGTTCATCAAGATTAGATATATGATTTTGCATTTAAGATTTTATTTACAAATGCAGTAATAGACAATTAAAACACGTTTTGCAACAAGATCAACCAAAGATTTGTTGCAAACAACGATTTGATATCATAATTAAATAAATAAAAAATCAAACTAGAGAATCATACCCTTTAAATCGATGTGTTAAAGATAGATCTAGGTTGTCGCGTGAGCAGAAATGTCGATCGGGACTAGGATGGGAGAGAAGATGCGAAGACGGAGCTAGTAGAGGAGGAAGTTGGACTAGTGCGGCTAGGGTTACAATGTGAAGAAGACACGCACACACACGCATATATATAGTAAAAATATCTTATAATAATCAAGTAGCGAAAGTTGTCTTATTGCAATATTTGTTCAATCTGTTTTAAAATGAGTGTCTATTTCAAAAAAAATGTTGTCACAAATTAAGTGTTCACTTTCTTTTAGTGAAAATTAATTGTGTATGAATTATTCTTAATATTTATAAAATTAGTAAGGGTAAACAACTTTGAGTTTTTTATTTTTAAAATTTTTGTTTTTGGAACAAAAACATGTGAGTGTACAAAACATAAGTGCATCACTAAATCACACTTCATTTTTACAAACCGAGAAAATGAATATTATTATTAAACAAAAAGATTATTTGTATCTAACTAAAAATTACAATTTTCCGTTGAATTCAAGTGAAATTGTCACGTTTGTTCCTCTTAGTATCGTCATATATTTTTCTTAAATAGATAATAATCTTCACATTTATTTTTTATCCAGCTGAAATTTAGTTATACTTATTACAATTAGCTCATATTTACGGTGAATTTTTTTTATTATATTCTTAAGAAGAATTTGCTTATCTAGAACCGCAAGTGTACGTGATAAGATTTTATATTTGAGCAAAATGCATATAACTATATTTAACTTTTTACGTTTCACACACAAATGAAGAAAAAAAATGTTACAACCAATTACCAAATCTTTCAAAAATTTGCATTGCTATTGGCGGTGCCAAACTTTTTTACGTTTTCTAAATTTGAATTATCTTTCCATTTTATATATATTTTATTATTTGTTTGCGTACTTTTATATTTTTAATGTAAATTAAATAATATAAAAATATAACGCACTACTTCCAATGCATCTTTAACATTTGCATGAATCAACCTAGACATATTGGACTAAGCGTTATTACGGTTTAGGAGAAGTGGGGACCTTTCTCCCATCATCCCCATATATAGGCCAACACATATATAGTGATCTTTCTCTCATTATACAAATGATTGGCAATTGAAGATAAGACATATGTTAAGTTTTATGGCAATGACAAGAAGTAGAAACATGGTTCACCTATACAATGAATATCTACTGAAACTGTACAGCACCAATCCTAGTTGAGAGCCTCCTGCTATTCATTCAGATTCCCCAAGTCTCTCGCATCCTCGATTATTTGCTTCTTCTGTTGAGTCCAGTTATCGAAGAAATGACTATCAGATGGCTGGAGGGCGCACGGTGGAGCTAGCGAAGGGGAAGCCATTGCTCTTTCAAGAAAGTTTCTCTGGTTTGTATCGGCCAAGCAGATGAGGGATTCTGTACACACTTCCATAGCTGAAGATGGTGGGATGGGCTTGAAGTCCTGCAGCTTCGCATACTCTGTGATGAGGTGATACATGTAATCATAGACCCGATCCATGCTCAGACTTTTCATCAAGTCTTGGCCTCGTTTTCCTATTGCCTCAGCCTGTTTAACTCGAAAGAAACAAATCAATAGCAAGTAGCCAACCTTGAAAATATACATTTCAGCTCAGAACTATACTACTGTGAACATTCACATGCTGGCAGTTCAATTAGGCCATGTCACATAGGAACAGTTAAAGATTACAATCAGAATTCAAACTAATCACTCAACGACCCAAGGAGGTACCCAACTTAACAATCAAATCAGAATTTAGTTAGCAAACATTTAACTTAAAATTTATATTCCCAGCTCCATCCCGAAATGAGTTTCCACTTTCTATTTTGTCCTAAAACGAGTTTTCATTTTCCTTTTTTTAGTTAGTTAGTTATGCACGAAATACTAACAATATCTTTAATATTAGTTAGATAAAACCCCTTGAGTTTGTTTGGACAAGAGCACACTAGGGCATGAGGGAAAAACTGGGAATGTCTAATTCCAACAAACTTATTCTTAAATTTTACAAAAATGAGAGAGGAGACTCATTTTGGGACAAAAAAAAGTAATTAGTAAGCAAAATATCATACTCCCTTCGTCCCAAAATGATCGTCTTGTTTCTCTAGCATTTTTTCTCAAACTAAGTTTCCTATTTCATTTTCAGAAAGTTAGTTATGTATAAAATACCAATAATACTTTATAATAAGTTAGTAGGTTACAACACATGTCTTCGGGGATATAAGAGGAAATGCAAACACTAACTAATTAGTATTTTCGATCTCCTCAGTTTTTTTTTTTTTTTCTCAAAATAGAAATCAATACACTTACGGAGTATGATTTAACCAGATTATAAGTTAATCCAAACACCCACCAAAATCAATGGTTGGCTTACAAGCTAAAATGGTAAATAATTGTTTTCATTCCATGGGCACCAAGTATGTTTGTTTTTCTACTCTATACTCAAACAAACCACATAAACACATATCTGAGAGAGGTTTGTTGATCCATACCTCAGTTGGGTTAGAATTGCCCCAGTCAACAGCAAACTTTATAGACTTGCATAAACCAGTCAAAGAGATAGGCCAATAGTTTTTCTTGGGCATAAGACCGCGACTGAAAAAATCTTCATATTTTGGCGATATTATCAGTGGAACAGAACCACATGAAAGAATATATTTCAAGCTCACCGACCAAGCATAGCCTTCGGCATAAATTTTGTATCTGCAAATGGTTTATACAAATCAGACTAAAAACAACACCTTGTATCTAATCACAATACTGAATTTATACATATTGTTGGAGAATACATCATATTAGGAGTTTCATTTCATGATGGTCCATGAGTCCAAACTAGTCACCGAGTATAATCAACAAAAATCCCAATGATTCTCTAGCTTACTGTGCTAAACAAAATGTCAAAGACCCTTTATGGAGTTATGCTGTTCAAATCTGTTCTTTTTCCTTAGAAGCCATATTGCTTCTTCTTATACAAGCCCATCACCCCAAAATATGATTGTGACACTAAAAGAAAAAACTCACCGATGGTTACATTGGTTTGAGAGTTTGGACTGCTCATATCCTGCTTTTACTTCTTCGACCCAATTCTGCAATGCACGAGGGAATGAGATTAGTAAATATCACCAACAAAAAAACAATATGGTCCTGGAAAGCATTTTAAGTCTGACAATAAGGTTCACTGTTAATTCAAACAATACCTGACGCATAATTTGCGCTCCCCACTGCTTCGAGTCGTTACATTGGAGTAACTCCGAACGAACAGAAGACTGAACATCTGGATTTCCTTTCCAGTATGCATAAGGCTGCTTCATCTTCCAACTTAAAGTTTGAGAACCTTGTTCAATGTCTTGGAACTCCTCATTCCAAGGCCCAATATTTACCTCCGGCCTGTACGAGATCATCAACAAAAGCATCAAGTTACTTCAGGACCGAAAAGATAGGGAATCCTAACTCCAATCCTACCGAAAAGCATAATCATTTTGCAAAAGTTCTAATAAAATATTGGTAGCATCTATGTTTAAAACTGAAGTTGAATCACATAAGGCGGAGTTTATGTATATCATTTTGAGCTGTTAACATGATTTACTGTGACAACTTCACTACTATTATGAAAAAATGAAAATTTACTAGAGTGACATGTATATGTGAAGCCATATTTGGGCAATTAACAATGCACATACGATGATCATCAGTATCAACTATCAACAAATACACATAACAGAATTCCGGAAAATGAGCATGAAATTAAGGTTTTCTAAATTTAGATTCTCACCATCCCCAGAAAGACCAATCAGGAAATGGGATGTCATAGTGATCACCAGTAGTGCAATAACGAAACAGAGGTAAAGGCATTGACCCATGTTCGGTGCGAGCAATAGAGGGCTTGTCCATGCAATCAAACATCAAGTCAACATCAGGAACCATCCCAGGATACCTCCTGAGGAGCTGCAAAAGACCCCATATTGTGAACATAGCTCGGCTCTGCACACAAGCATAATACAAATCCGCATAAAGCTTCCCTCCAACCACCACAACTCGAAAAGCAGCAAACTTTTTCGCTTCCATCAAATGGGTCCTCGAAATCCCCGTCCGAGCCCAAGGTTGGAGATCGCTGTGGACCCACCTGAAGAATTCCGGGCATTCCTGATCCGTTTGCGAGGACTGAGGTCGACGGTGTCGTTGCGTAACTGTGAGATTCAAATTGCGACACGTGAGGTAGGAGCAGTGTAAAATTTTGAAGGGTCGGGCTTGTCTGGACTCTTCATTGAAGTCCTTGGGCGGGAACAGGTGCCAAGGCGTCGGCTCCAAGTTGTGCCCCGCGACAGTTCTGGTCTGGGACGCGAAGTCGTCCACCTGTTCGACGAAATGCCCCAATGAATAAAAACGCCACAAACAACAAATCTCACAAATACCCAGATAGTACCTTGTAGAGAAGCACGAGAGAGAAGAGAGCCAAAGAGACGATGAAGGTGATGAGATGGGGCCGAGATCGGAAAGAGGTCCTCCACGACGGCGACGCCATGGCGATTGATCAGTTGCAGAGTCTTGTTGGTGGGGTCTTGTAGCTTCATTGTCTTCGTTGAGGCTTCGCTATATGCGTCGAATATGTACAGGAGCTCTCGAGCAGCAAGCAACATTCGGTGCAGCTGGCATCGATGGCCTGAGCCAAATGGATAGCTGCCATTATTGGCCCTCCCGAGCTCCGTAC